>UCOK01010113.1:0-71915 GCA_900474325.1 Synergus umbraculus | reverse complement strand
ATTATAATATAATCCTAATATTAACATTAATAATATATATAATAGTATTAATATTAATATTCTCCACCTGAAGAACCTAACCTCAACATCAAAACGCATCGAAATATTAAAATCGAAATTTCTTCAATTTTCCTTCATATGTGAATCTAGGAGATATAAATAGCATAGACCGCCCGAAGTTTTCCGAAGGCAATCGTACATCTTCGGGTTTTCAAACTCAGAAGAGGAGAATTTGCTGCGCGCGCAATCATTACGATCTCCTACTTATTTCACACGGACATAGACCTTTCATTGTGTCAAGTTCGTCTCGTTTCAAATCTGAGAGCACTGACCTACCGTCGGAAATGGCTTGACGAGTGGTTTGCATCGAAATATAAAGACTTTTTTTAGCGTGGTATACACAAATTGCCCGAAAGATGGGGAAAATGTATAGCAAGCGAGGGAAAATACTTTGAATAAAGTTTATTTTATTTTCTGCAAAAAAAATCGACTTTCTTTTGCCTAAACAACAGCGGATTTAAGCTTATACACCTGGTTTATATCTAGAATTTGCTGATCCAAAATGGCCGAAATTGATCTCCACCAATCACCTTCGACTAGAAAGAGACAAACTTACAATTTTTCTCTCTGTTATTACACGTTTTCTCTCTCAAAATTATGTAAAACAAATTTCTCAAATAAAAAAAATATATTTACTGAATTATAAAACAGCCGAAAAGGATTTTAATTAAAATAAGTATCAGATAAGTTAATTAATAAATATTTATTATGAGTAAATAATTAATTAGTTATATGTAATTATATTTTTAGATTCATAATCTATGAAAAATATGTCGTCAAATATTTAATGATTAATTTACCGTATTAAAAAAAAATAATTTTCCGGACTTTAATAATTCGTTATTTTTTAAATGTCCTGATTGTAAAATTAAGGGTGTTGGACCCAAGTTTCAAGCTCAAAATTCAATTCTCCATTTTACTCAACGAAAATTATAGATAAATATTTTTTCGCTCTGTAGCGCTAATCTTTTTTTCAAATATAAGACTGCCTAGAGCGAAAAAATATTTAATTTCGATACTTTTTGCATAAAACGAAGAACTCAAAATCTAACTTCTAAATTCAATATTTTCATTTTACTTAAAAAATATTTGAATTAGATATTTTCTCGCTCTGTGTGCATAATTCTAGTTAAAAATTGATTAATTCTATATAGGGAAAAAATTGTAAATTTAATATTTGTTGAGTAAAATGAAGAAATCGAATTTTAAGATTAGAACTTGGCTCCAACTTCCTTAAATCATTTTTTATTCGAGAAATTTTAAAACGCGGAAAATTTTAATTGGAAATTTAAAACAATGATAGAGAGAAATCTCAGTAATTAAAATTTACAGAGTAATAAAATAATGAGAAAAAAAAATAATAATAATTATGAGAAAATCATTTTTGGCAAAACAATATTTTAATAGTTATTATTTACTCCTATAATTATTTCCCTATTATTTCTGCATGATTGTGAGAAAATGATAGAAAAAATTATAAGTAAATCGTTATAGAAAAAAATAATAGGAGTCATATGTATAAAAAAATTATAGGAAATTATTTTTTATTCCCATACTTTTCTTGCGATTTAATGCCAAAATCAAAATTATTATAATAATTGTTTATTTCATTATTTGTATAATCTTGGACCAATAATATGCTGTAGATTATTTTTAGGTTTTTATTTTATTTCGTTTTATTGTTATAATACAATTTGATTGCTGTGTAAAATTTTGCAAAATATACTAAAAATATCTATGCTTAGACATTATCAGGGCATAAAAACGCAGAAACGTCTCACAATAGGAGATAATATTGAATCTATTGTGAATTTCTGACTATCTTTATTATTACATCCATTTAAAAGATATAATTTATGAAAATATCGATAGGGTAGCAGAGAGTGGATTAGGAGAAGAATTCTAAGCCTTCTTATCATATAGTTAATACTAATAAAACTCAGTACTTTTTACAAGTTACGAAGAATAACAAGTTCTAATATAATAATTTGAGCCCCGTTTTTGAACCAGAGTCAATTGTAAATGGTGGCAATTATATTTCTAGTCCTTCTGCTCGTTCTCTTTTAACAAAAAAAAAAAAAAAAAAAAAGTGGCTACATATGTATTCGATGATATGATTTTCTGTAGATATTACATATTGCGATTAAAGCTAAGACTTACTTTGTCTTTTATACTTTCATTTTGTATGTGTTATGAATATAATTTAAAATTTTTGTCGTGCACAAAATCATATAAAACAAGTTGCATTTATAAACGTTGAAATTTTCTCCCTTAAAAAATGTGTGAAAATTAAACGGTTTATTAAAAGCAGCACCATGTATCGATCCTGCAAACTGATCAAAGATCCACCTTTCAGCCTCTGATTGTAATATATTAGAATAATGTATAAAGATAAATATAGTTAATTAATAACAAAAAATAAGTAAAAAAAAATTAGATTTAATGAGAGTGGAAAGTAGGTGCAAATTTGTAACTCTTGATTGTAAATTGCAAGTTTGATTATAACAGCAGTTTGTTCATATCTATAATATTTTATTTATCACCTCATGAATTAAGGACTATATGTATTTAATAATTTTCTTACAATCTAAAAAGGCTTTTTAATAGATTAAATTAAATTAATTGCTGCTGTTATAATTTAATTTGCCACTCACATTCACGAGCTATAAATTTTTACCCTATGCTTTCCTCACTTGCTAAGTTCCATTAATGAAAACATTATGTTGCTACTTTCTTTTTTACATTTTTCTAACAGAAAACCCAGCCTCACTGGTTGGATTGACATATTGCAGATTATTTTATTCTCTGAGCGATCCATGGGGCTGGTTAAAAGAAAACACTTTCCTCATATTATTAATCAAGGAATGTAAAAAGCACTAGAACCGTAAACGTTTGCCTAGAAAACTTGGTATTGTATCACTGGGATGAACTCTTCAACTTTTTTTCACACATGACACAACTTAAAAAAAAAAGGTGTCATGCACTGGTTACTCTGCATATAATTTAATCGAGAAGCTAAAGGCAATTTTCACAACAGATATATCTGTGCGTGTTTTTTGTGAAATCAAATGTCATTTTTACCTTTAATAGCGCAAAGTTCTAAGACTCGAGATTCTACATCTGAAGTAATTATAAAAGTCTCATTATTCTTGTACGGCAATGCAATCTTCTTTGCAAAAAAGGAAATTCTGATGAAATAAATCAGAATGATATCGAGCATTGGACGACATTATTCTAAATAAAACGGAAGCTCAATCCGTTATATTCCTATTATAAACAATACTATTAATCTACAATGGTGAAACATGATTATATTACGCATATTACAAAGAAGTAGCAATAGCCTTGCAGTGTAAACGATATAAAAATATGTAAAAACAGTTTGTACAAAAAAAGAAAAAAAAACGAGAGAAAAGGTGATATTGTATAAAAACATTTGATAATGTATGTAGTCGGCGTATTTACAATTTTTCAGCAAGTAGCATTATTCTTTTCCAATTACTTACTCCAGACATGTTAAAAAATATACCTTTAGATATTTTCTTAACCCTTCGAGGACAACGTGGGGTGTATTGACCACCCCAACGCAACAAAAAACGCTTTCAGTATCACATAAGCCCCTGCTACTAAATTCATGAAGGACAATAAATAATTTGTTATTTTATAATTAAATTTTATAAACAATTGGCCATATCAGGTATTTATGATGAAATAATTAAAGTTTTTTCTACTGAATCCGACAAAAATTATAGGGAAATGTCACTTATTTATTAGATTTAGTCATTCCGTAACAATTGATGCTTGTTTAAACAAATTTAATAAACAAATGTACAGTTTGGCTATTTTTAGAGGCAGAATTTTGGTTTTTATAACGTAATGAACATCACGTTGAAAAACTCAAGTTTCTATCTCTAAAAATAGCCAAACAGTGCATTTGTTAATTAATTATGTTTAAACAAGCATCAATTGTTATTGAATGACTAAATCTGATAAGTCAGTGACATTTCTTTATAATTTTTGTCGGATTCAGTAGAAAAAACTTTATTTATTTCATCATAAATACCTGATATGGCCAATTGTTATTAACATTTGTTTATAAAATAACAAATTATTTATTGTCTTTCATGAATTTAGTTATATTTCGTGCGAATCAATTGACGAATCACAGTCAATCCCCATGAATCCATTTTCAGTCACTTATTTGCTTATAACAAAGTCAGTAAATTTTTAAACAATTGCTAAGCTATTGGAAAACTTTACTGGATAGTTGCTTCATTGATTCTAAGTATTTGGGATTGAATCCCAGTATTTCTTGAAAGCCACGTTGTCCTCGAAGGGTTAAAATTGCGAATCTATTGTTTTTTCTCCTTTTTATCGGTACTTTTTTACTCTTACTTCCTGTTTTAAAAAAATCCCGAAAAAAAATATAATGTGAATTTAAAAGAATTCAGAAGAATTCCAAAAAGCTCAAGATGAACTCAAAAGAATTCAAAAACCGGTATACTTCTAAGTTCAAAAACGGTTAACCGCATATGATAATCACCACAAGAGTAAATTTAATTTCCCCAACTTGAATGCAGTTCTCTGCTTTCGACATGTCTGTAAGTTCGTTTTGAATTGGTCAAGTACGTATAATAGAAATCTCACTCCCGTTCTATGCGCATAGACACCCTCTTATAAGGACTACTAGATTTATGCACGCATTAAATGCTGGGCACACATCATTAAATAGAATATTACACAATATCTTCTAAATCGTCAACGTTGAATATTCCTAGGATGAATGATCTCTCCTTAAATGGACTATTTACAACCTTAATATCGAAGTAACAAGATTTATTGGTTATTGTCACGTCGGTTCTTCACTTGGCAAGTGGAAGGCCACCAATAATATTGAGCTGAATTTTGAGATTACAATAAATCGATCGGTATGAAAAATAATATAGCTAATACTTCTTTAGCTTAAACTTTCTTAATACCTGGCTTACTTTAATTAGAGAGGCACAGTCATTAATGCATACGTAGCAAAGTCTCTAAACCAATCTTTAACATACCCATATATAACAATGTGTATGTCAAAGAGTTGTGCGTGAGCTTCCTTCCCGACCTGCTTGTCGAAACTCTTTCGGAAGCTGGGCAGTATTTTATCTGCTAACTCTCTTCATTTCGCAGAGTTAATCACAGATCTATGAATCGTAAAGACTATACGCTTGTGTAAACTATATAGTGAAAGAACGTTGGACATCTCATATGTAAATTGCTTCTGAGCCTTTATTGCTTTGGTGTCCTCCAGTGGTGCCGTATGCGTTCGGAGAAGCCATACACTCGGACCAGTCACTGTTAGATCGAGGTGAACTGGAGGACCAATGACCAGGACTATCTGGCGAAGGCGTAGGGAAGCTTTCAGGCGCTTGCATGAGATGCTGAGGCGTCACATCCGGTCCCGAGTGATGGGAAGGAGGCGTCAAGTACTGGTAGTACTGTTGTGTTTGCTGCTGCTGTTGTTGTTGTTGAGTATTTTGTTGTTGTTGAATTTGCTGTTGCGTTTGTTGCATTTGCTGTTGTTGTTGCTGCTGTTGTTGCTGCTGCTGCTGATTGGACGGATAAGGCAGATTTTCGAAGTCAAACCCCACCGGATGCATTCCACCATGTTTCTGATGTGTAGCCTGTCTCATGGCAGCAATATGTGTGGGTGATGTTGGGAGCGAAGGTCTGTTTTTCGCTGGTGAGGGCGATCCCATGTAGCTCGCTTGGGGCGATAGAGTCATGTTTGACTGAACTGAGTGCGGAGGGGATTGGTTACTGTAGGGTGGCGAAAGGGTGTTGACCATTCCCTGAGTTTGCCGCTGATGAGGTGCTAATAGTTGATCGTGAAAATTAGGCAAACCGTAGTTAGTCGTGAATGTATCCAAGGCTAACTGCTGGAAACCCTGCATTGGCTGACTCTTTATGCAGTCCTCGTAGGGAGGAGGCTGCTTTGCTGTCGCCGTGTGAGTCACTAAGGGTAGAGCGTTGCTGTAAAGACTGGCGCTGTCGTACGGACTCGGCAAATTCCCCTCGGCTCCCTCCGCTCCCTGAGGGATTTCTTGGTTTGGGGGCTGCGCTCCACGTTTCGCAGGTTGCTTTTTTACCGAAGGTTTTCGTCTCACGGACACAACTGTACCTTCGGAGTCAGGACTGCTGGGATTCCCAGAACCAGGCTTCGGACGTTTCTTTGATTTGTTTTGTTTCGGTGCTGAACCAATCACTGTTGGGTGGGTGATGATTTGATGATGATTGGGAGAGCCCATGAGAGGGCCGTTAGGTATAACAGGAATAATTTGCGGCGACCTTGGCAAATGTTCATCCAGCAACCTTACTATGTCGTGATGAAGTCTTTCACTTGCGACATCTCTGGGTAATCGATCCATGTGATCTGTGATTTCTCTGTTTGCAGACCATTCCAGTAAAGCTTTACAAGCTTCGTAGCTACCTTCCCTCGCGGCGAGGAAGAGCGGAGTTTCATCCTTGTCATCTTGTGCATCTCTGTTTGCACTGTGTAATAAAAGTTTGTTCACGGCATCTTCGTTATTAACCGCTGATGCCCAGTGAAGTGCTGTTTTGCCGCTATTGTCTGCAGCGTTTATATCAGCATCAGCATTTATCAGGTCTTCGACCATGCCCTCGGTAGCAAGGCGAGCTGCTAGTATCAATGGAGTAGTTCCATCGTGCATTCTAGCGTTAAGATTCGTGGCTCTGTTTCGAAGAAGAATTTGGAAAACTCCCATTGCATCTGCCGCAACAGCAGAATGGAGCGGAGTTCTGCCAGTGTTATCCTGTGAATTAGCATCAGCGCCAGCATCTAAGAGCCGCTTCGCAGCATCAGCTCTGGCGTACCTGGCTGCAAGGTGAAGAGACGTTTCACCACTTTTATCAGTGGTGGCATTGAGGTCCGCTCCTTGAGCCACAAGGTCTGCTATGACAGCTGCTGTTCCATCACTTTCATCCTCTTCTTCACCAGTGTCGAGTCCACCGCCACGAACTGCAGCCACCATCAGAGGAGTCATTCCACAGGGACCTCTGGCATCAATATCTTGACCATGTTCTAGACTTGGCGGTGTAAGGACTCCAGCATCTTGTCTACGAATTTCCGCTGCGTCCAAATGCTGCTGAGTCCACATTCTGGGTTCTGTTTCCTCGTAATCAGTGATTGCTGTATGATCACTAGCATAACCCGGTTCAATGGCTCGCATTCGTTTTGATGGTGGTAAGTCTGACTCGTCATCGGACCATTGTTGCACTCTACCATTACCAACATCTATATCCATACAATTTATCGAAGGTTGTTTGTTCAAGTTACGCATCTCCTGTCCATCTGGACCTCGTCTTCGTGACCGGCGACGCTGTCCACTCCCAGTACTCGTCCTTAGGAAACCTTCTGGAAACCAGGTAACTCCAACTGCTCGATTCCTTTGCGCCGTAACCAACACACCCACCAGCATACCGCCCAAAATTACAATCACGGCTCCGATAAGTACATATTTGTAACTTGTCGGAGAGTCAGGAAAATCAGGACCGTTCGTTCCTGAAACACCACGAACTTCCTCAATGGGGTAATTCTTTGGAAGCGAGTGTTTGGCAGCAGTAGCTGCCAAGTATTCAGCGGCCTCATTTGCAGACGGGAAACAAACTGCCCCTGGTGTTTTGGTACACTTTCGATTATCTATCTCCAGAATTACTACAATCCCGATATGTTTATCAGTATAACTGGTTGTTGGTCTACCAATATTGGGCTCGCGATCTCTTTTCCACGGATAGATCATGTCGTTTCCAAGTTCGTCTTGCTTCACTCTCAAGGTAGTTCTTAGTTCGTGACCGATGTCCCTTAAAAAGGCAATTACATTTGCTAGGAAGCTTTGCATATCCATTCTCACGACCACAGAAATTGCTCCTTCAGCGAGCGAGGGCGATGTATCATCACAGTCCAAACCATCCCAATTGCATTCAGCGTTATTGCATCCATAATCACAATATCCGTTAGCATAATGTTTCCGGCAGTAGGCATCATAAACAGAGCTGTAACATATATAATATATATTTAGAAAGGATTAATTATTTCAGTAATTTTCTAAAAATCTATAATTAAGTGCTTCATAAATAAAATTACGTAAAAGTATAATTAAAAAAAAAGGAAAAAATGCTCACCCGCAAGGTTCTAGTTTCTTCTCACAATCTCGACCATCAAAAAGGCATTGGGCATTGTTGCAGACTTCGTCACATACGCCATTCATGAATACATCCCAGCAATTTATTGGCGCTGTGCAATTTCTCCATGGATTGATTCCCAGCGAACAATCGTTTCCATCAAAGTTGCAAGCGTACTTGTTACATTCTTCATCGCAGTGATGATTCCCAGACTTTTCCTCGCAACGATTTTCCATGCACTTCTTCGTCTCGCGTTCCAAATCAAGATCGTAGGCATTCATTGTCTTTGGTCCATTTGCATTATTCGCTCTTCCAAATACGCCACCACTATAATTAGGATCATAGACCTCGCAGTTTTTGCCGGTCCATTTTGGTGGACAATGACATGCATAGTCTCCAATAAGATCTGCACAAATTGCGTCTGATTGTTGGCAAGGATTGCTGGCACACTCATCTCTAGAATCAATCTCACAGTGTGTTCCGGTTGATCCAGGAGGACAGTGACATTTATAGCCTACTTCAGTTTCCGCAACTCTGCAAGAACCTCCATTAAGACAGGGTTCAGTGTCACAGTACGAACCAGCAAATTCACAGTTGTGTCCGTAGTAATCTCGCGGGCAGAGACAAACATGTCCGGCTTGTTTGGCAGTGCAGACGCCACCATTTTGACAAGGTGAACTGTCACAGAAGTTCACCTTGACCTCGCAGTGACGACCCATGTAACCAGGTTTGCAGTTGCAGTGGTAATTATTAATTAATTGAACACAGTCTTGTGTACCAGGTGATACACAAGGATTAGAAAGACATTCATTGATATCACCCTCGCATCTTGGTCCAACAAATCCAGCTGGACATTTACAATCAAAGCCTCCAACCTTGTCCGTACATGTTCCATTGTTGTGACAAGCACCGATAACGCAATCGTCCACATTGATATCACAGATCATTCCTAAAGTTCCCGGCGGACATGAACAGCTATAACCGTGGATGAGATCATGACACGTTCCTCCGTTTTGGCAAGGATTGGGTCTACAATCGTCGATGTTCAATTCGCAATTTTGACCTTGGAATCCTTCAGTGCATATGCATTGATAAGACCCTACTGAATCTTTGCAAACCGCGCCATTCTGACAAGGCGCAGATTCACACTCATCGATTTCTTCTTGACAGTAGGAACCAGTGTAACCTTCCATGCAGTGGCACCGATGGCTGTTACCGATATTCTCGCACGTGCCATTATTACACAAATTACTTTCCGGTACTCTTTTCCTGGTAGCTGCGTCTTTACACGAGACCATTTCCACATCGCAAACTTTTCCGGTCCATCCAGGCGAACAGTTGCAATGATACTTGTTCTTGTGTTGTACGCACGTAGCTTGATTTTCGCAAGGGTTATCGATACACCAATCAATATACTCATCGCAACGTTGACCAGTATAACCGTAAGGACAGTGACAGGTGTAATGTGTCACGTGATCATGACAAGTAGCTGCGTTTAAACAAGGCGAACTGTCACATTCGTTGATCCTGTACTGACAGTTAGATCCTGTATAACCAGGTTGGCATACGCACGTGTAGTTATTAATTCCATCAATACATTTTCCGCCATTCATGCAACTACTGTCTGTGCAGTCCTCATCGTTGGTTTGACAATTGATACCAGAAAAGCCTAGCTGACATTGACATGTGTATGAGTTCACATATTCTTTGCAAATTGCTCCGTTTTGGCAGGGTGCTGAGAGACACTCGTCGACATCCACCTCACAGTGTTTCCCACTGAATCCATCCACACACAGACACGTGTAATCTCCGATTCCATCCAAACAGGTTCCACCGTTTTGACAAGGGACTGTAATCAAATAAAAAACAATTAGAATCGAATTTACCATGTCCGCCAAACAAAAGTGTTGTCTCAAATTCACTTTCTTCTCATAATACTTACATGGAGCGCAATCATCGGTATTTATAATGCAATCACGTCCCTCATATCCCTTGGCACAAACACAATGGTAAGAGCCATTTGTATTTCTGCACGTTGCACCATTTCTACAAGGAGAAGTCATAACACACTCGTTCACGTCTTCGTCGCAGAGTCTTCCAGTGTAACCAATAGTGCACGTGCATGCAAAGTCCAAAAAGTTCGAAGATGGGGAACATTTAGCACCATGAAGACACCTGGTTATAAAATTAATCTTTAGTATTCAGACATTTTATGTATATTTTTTAAATTGTACAATTTTATGAAACCTGCAGTTAGTTTAGCTCAGGCTAAAATCTCATTTTGCCAATACCCTTATATACTCAGGACAATACTCTGGACTTGACGCGTTCATCGGGTTTGTTGGTTGGTTGATCTTTTGAAATTTAAAATCACTTCACAACATTTAACATTCGTAAAAATCTTTCGAATTTACAACTTTTGAAAAGATGTCTTAAAATTCATTGAAATTTCTTGAAATTCCTAGAAACGTCTTAAAATTCTACGAAATCCCTTCAAATTTGTTAATAATTCATGAGAGCCTTCAATTTTCACTAATCTTTTTGAAATTCCTCCAAATCCTTTGAAATACTTTAAATTCCAAGGAAAACTTCAAAATCTTTTAAAATTCCTAAAAATCTCTTAAAATTTTCTGTAATCCTTCAAAATTCTATAAAACATTTTCTGAATCTTGTGAAATATTTTTAAATTCCACGAAGAATTTTAAAATCTCTTAAAATGTACAAAATTTTTTTTAAATTATTGTAAACCTATTAAAATCTCTTAAATTTCGCTGAAATCTTTTGAAGTTCTTAAAAACATCTTTAAATATCTTAAAATTCCACCATACAATATTTAAAATTCCATGGAATCCTTTACAATTATTTCACAAAATCGTTTACAAATCATAAAATCATAAAGATTTTTTTTAATTCTTGAAAGCCTCTTGAAATTCTTTAAACTTCTACATAATCTTTCATAAATAATAAAAATTTTTGTGAAATCCCTGAAAATTCCATAAGGAAAATTTAAATTCTTGAAAATCACTTTAAAATAATTAAAATTTCTTAAAAATTCTACAATGTCTTTTAAAATCGTTTTAAATTCCACGAGAATATTTATAATTACTTAAAATCTCTTAAAATTGTTACAAGTTTCTTAAATTCCTTTATAATTCTACGAAAAACTTTCCAAATCCCTTAAAATACGTAAAAAAACTTTTATATTTTTTGAAAGCTTTTTAAAATTCCCTAAAATTTCACAAAATCTTTAGAAAATCATTAGAAACTTAGAGAATCTCAGAGAATACCTGTAAATTATTTATAACCCTTCGAAATTTTTGGATAGTTTCTAAAATTTGTTAAATAAATTATAAAATTTATATATGTAATACGTGAAAAATCATCACATTTAGACGATTGTGTCCAGAGAATTGTCTCTGAATATCTCACAAGATCGGCCGGTATCCCAAGCCGCGTGCCCCTTGATCAGAGCTTCGGTTACCGAAGTAAGTACATAGAAAATTTTTCCATTGGTACCGGCTCAGGAATCAAACCCGAGACCCGAAATCGGTAGCCTTGAGTCTTACCACCTGAGCTACCAACAGCTCTTACATGAATCCTGTAAGTATTTTGAAAAAAGAGAAAAAAAAACTCACTTGTTAGGTGAACAAGGATCGAGCTTATCTTCGCAATTCCTGCCTGTGTTTGGTAGTTCGCAAACGCACTTGTAGTCGTTGACCAGGTCGATACAAGACCCTCCGCTTTGACAAGGATTATTGGCGCAATCGTCGATGTTAGTCTCACAGTTGGTTCCAGTATATCCTGGCAAGCACTGACAACTGTAGCCGTCAAGATGATCGTTACATATGCCACCGTGCTGACAAGGATTTGAACCGCACTCGTCGATATCAGCTTCGCATCTTTTACCACCGTACCCAGGTAAACAATGACAAATAAACTGATTGACGCCATCCTCACAAGTTCCACCGTGAACACAGGGATTACTAGCGCATTCGTCCACATCGCTTAAACATCGAGCATCGTAGTAGCCTCTAGGGCATTCACATCTAAACCCATTGATCAGATCAATACAACGTCCACCATTAGCACATGGGTTACTTGCACACTCGTTTATGTCTGTTTCACAATGCTGTCCAGTAAATCCAGGTTCGCAGTCACAAGAATACCTGTAAAAAAGCGAAAGATTTTAATTTTAGAGGAACTTGACTGACTGAATCCTAAAGTTTAAAGACAAAAACATTTCTTTGTGAAGCTTTCGACTTACCGGTTGATCCCGTCTATACAGTGTGCACCATTTCTACAAGGATTACTGTAACATTCGTTGACATTGACCTCGCAGTTGAAACCGGATGTGCCAGGTCGGCAAATGCACTGATATCCATTGATGCGGTCTTCACACTGTCCACCAAACTGACAAGGATTGCTTTCACATTCGTCGATCTGAGTTTGGCAAAGATTTCCCGTAAAACCAGGAAAGCAGCTGCAAGTAAAAGAATTCTCGCCATCGATACAAGTTCCACTGTGGCAGGGATTGGATTGGCAATCGTTGATGTTTGTTTCACAGGAAGCTCCTGTAAATCCTGGAGGACATTCACAAGTGTATTTAGCAATGGAATCCTGACAAGTTCCTCCGTTTCTGCATGGCGAAGAAGCACAGTCGTCAATGTTAATCTGACAGTGAGTGCCCTTGAAGCCATCAGCACAAGTACATTTGAATCCGTTTATCATATCAGTGCACACTCCATTGTTTAGGCAGGGATTTGTTGCACACTCGTCGATGTCGATCTCACATTGGGTTCCTGTAAAACCTGTAAACAAAGTGCAGATTGCATTTATTAGTGTTCTTTTCTAAATTCAATCAGTTCCAAAGCGCTCAAGGAACATTGATAACTAGTACAACTACCAATTGTTCAGATTTTTGAAAACAATAGCACATGAGTAGGATTTTTTTATCAGTGAATAAATTGTGTAATTCAAACGGCATAATCTTATAGGAACAAATAAATCGGATTTGCTTTCACCTTGTTCCAGAAGTATATACGAACCATACACACCACAGACCACACCCAGGTCAGCGATTCAAGCCGCCACTAAAGTTTTTACATTCAGAAAGTTCCCGAGATTCTGATGTATTATCTCTTGGTCGATATTTTTCCCTCGAGCTTATTTCTACTTCTCACAACCCTCAGTACCCTACATATTTTCGATTTATTGCAAACATTTAGGTATCTGACTGATTCAGATTTGGAAAGAGGAGCAACTAAAATTGAAAAAACAGTATCTATGAGATCGTTAGCTGCCTTATACAAACATATTGATAAAACAGCACAGATCGTTTCGCGCGAGATTTACCGCGAAGAAGCTTTTGCAGTAATTGGTTGAGGCGTGGCATTCCAAGTGTGTAACCGACATTAGCGCGATCTCCCACGCGAGTAGACATACAGATTTATTGGTATTTGAATTCAAATAGAACACACGTACAGATATAATATATTGACATACGTCAAGATAATAACCGGATGAATATCAAACCATATAAACTGAAAATTAATCAGAATCCCAGTTTGAAAAAACCGAGAGTTCTCCACAATTCGTGTTCGGCGTAGCAAAACGCTTTTTCATTTCTGTATTATTCAAATGAAATAAATATATTTACATATAAAACAAGCGGCAGGGATTCAAACCAATTTTATGCTAAAAATAGGTCCATCAAAATCCTGTTTCTTGTTAAGTAATACTTGAGTGGTCAGTTATAGTTATCGTTATGTGACTAGAGTATAAACGCAAGCTTTATTAAACGACAATTTGTATGACTGAAATAAAAGTTTTTTACATTATGATACTTTGATCTCATCAATTATGAAGTTTTTTTTTCAAACGACTCTACTTTCCAAAAGCAGATAGTCAAAAATCATTGCAGATTGGTTGCTCCTTTCGCCATAATGGTCTCAGCTCTCAGGTACCTGTCCTCAGTCTCGTAAGTGGAGCGTGGATGCAAATATAATGCCGATCTAATGGCGCCATTCCCTGAGAACGAGCCGTTACTCACTGCGGCGGCTCTTGCAAGAGAACGTGGGTGTGGTCCGAGATATCCAAAGTACTCTTTCTCTTGTACCTTTTCTCTTTCTCGAGACTTTTAGAGTACGAATGCAGTCGCTTTTGCTTCGTAACCTCCATACGAGCCTGGGGAATGCTTTAAACCAGTCTCCTGCTCTTTCATATAGTAACGGTTTAAAACACTATATGTCAGTACATGTTCAACAATTTTAAATCACACCACTGACTACTAGACTTCTAGATTTTTTAAATACCCTCTGAATAGGTATTATTAATTAATATTCTCGATTTTATACAATAGCCCAAGTGAGAAGTTAGATACGGCCCAACACTGGCCCAGCATCGGCTGCCAATATCGAAAGGTGCCAATTCCGTTGCGGGAATGATAAATCCGGTTGGCACTTGGCAACCAATTCTGGTCCAGACTCCAGCCGCCATTAAATTTCCGCCACTGACTCTTGACCCAGTATTATGACGTTCATTGGCCAAACTCTGGTTTTTAGACTTGTGGAGTTGGATATTTACAGTACAACTAAAAGTGGTAATCGGCTTTGTATAGGGCCGATACTGGTCCAAGTTCCAGCTGAAGGTCGGTAAATTTTAAAAGCCGATAAAGGTCGCTGTTGTCAGCCCAGAACTTTGCCGCTTGAACGCGGAGACTGGTCCAATAACAATAGCTGACTTTTGGCTGGTGAGATTGGGCCAATATTGGCCCGATTGGTATTTTAATATCGGCAATTCGCGCTTAAATTTCCCTGACTTTCAGAAAAATTTCCGTATGAAAAAAAAATTCCCGCATAATATCACTTTAAATATTTTGAAATTCAATGAAATCTTTTGGAATTCCCTTAAATTCCACGGAATCTTTTAAAAATATAAACATATCTTAAATTATTATAGAATTCCACGACAAACTTTAAAATTACTTTAAATCACTTAAAATTCGTAAAAACCTCTAAAATTCACAACCTTGGAAGTATCTGAAAATTCCACAAAATTTCTTTAAGTTTGTTAATATTCCATAAAATCTCTTAAAGTTTCACTAATTCTTTTAAAATTTCTCAAAATCATTTCAAACCCTTGAAATTCCTCAAAAAACTTCAAAATCATTTACAGTCCCTAAAAATCCTACAAAATTCCACGAAAAACTTTAATATTCTCTTAAAATACGTCAAAAGCTCTTAAAATTATTGGAAATTTATTAAAATCCCTTAAAATTAGTTGAAATCTTTTAAAATTCCTTGAAGCATCTTGAAATTCCTTAAATTTTCGCTACAATATTTGAAATCCTATAAAATCTTTTAAAATTTCACAAAATCTTTTACAATTCATAAAAATTTTATGAAATCTTTTAGAATTCAATAAGAAACCATAAAATTCACAAAAATGCATCAAAATCTCTAAAAAAAAATTCTTCGTGACTACCACATGCCCTTAAAATTTCACGGAAATATTTTTAGTTCCACGAGAATATTTAAAATCTCTTTAAATCTCTTAAAATTTCGAGTAATCCTTTAAAATTATTAAAAAACTCTTTAAATTATTAAAAACCCAGAGAATCTCATATAATATTTGAAAATTCTTCATAATTCTTCAAAATCCTTGGAAAGCTTCTAAAATCTATTAAATAAACTATAAAAGCTAAAGTTTATATTTATATATATTGTTAAAACTATAAATACGACAAAAATAGCATAGTTAGCATAAATGTCAATTTCTCTTTTCCCTGACAATTTTTTTTTCACTGACAGGGTGTCTAGTGATCAGAGAATTGAAAATTCTCAGGTTTTTCTCGGTTAAATTTTTTTTCCTCCGACCAATCAGGATGTCTACTACATATTTTTCGACCACCAAATTCCCGGGTGGAATTTTTATTTATTAATTTTAATATTTAATATTTATTTACTTTTTATTTATTTTATTTTTTTATTTATAGTTGCCTTTTTGTAATTATTGAAAAAAAAATAATTTTTTTAAATTTTATAAAGTAGAAATAGAATAAAAAGAAGATAAAATAGAAAAATGTCTATTTTACAATAAAAGACATAAATTCCCAGTCCTAAATAAAATTCTCGGGTTTTTTGCCGGTCTCCCAGTCCGCTAGACACCCTGACTATTAATCGGGATCCTTTTGCAGAGGAGCAAACAAACCCTCCGATGAGAAAGGAAGCTCTCGATTCCACAAAGTCTTAAAAGAAAAGAAGTAGAAGAAGATGCAAAGGGAACAAAAAGAAAAAGAAAGAGTTTATTGAGGATGATCAGAAGAATTGGGAGAGAAGAATCGAGCGGGAAAGAGAGCGTTAAAATACCAAAATGACGGTGCAGCGTTGAGGACGTGCCTGCATTGAAACTATTGAAAGGTTCCGTAATGATAATTTACTCCTTCCTTCCCCCACCTTTTACTTTCCATTCAAGGTTCGCAACACCTTGATTCAAAAAACGCATACGACTGTAATTTGACGTTCGCCTTTTTACTTAATTAAGAAAATGTTTATTATTAAACTACCTAAATTCACAATTTGATTTGCCTAGGGGAGAATGAGATCAGCGAGAATGAAATAATGAGTAATCAGATTGATTTTCATTTGTATAAGTAAATACACTACCGCCTAACTTATTAAAAAAAAAAGCTTAAGGGACAGCGGCTATCTAAAAATTAAACTTTTTTTTTTTTTTAATAAAAAAATATATATATTATATCTTGTCCACATTCCAATTGCGATCATCGCTTCAGGCTTGAAGAAAGTTTCAGGAGTCTTAATCGCGAGTTTCTCGCTGAAGACCTGTCGATAATCGATCAGGTTGAACGGAACTATAAAAGAAAATTGCAATTCCTCTTAGCTGCCCTTAAAAGGCGGGAATGCCCAATCGACTTCTCGCTGCACTTCGTCCTCAATGAGAAATGAGCACAAGTTGCACAAGTGTAATTTTCAAAGTATTCCGAAAAACTGGACGTTTTAATTGACCCAAATATTTGTCCAAACAAGAAGTGAAAAAAGTTTGTTAAAAATTGTGACCGCGTGTACACGAATGACAAGAGCTACTTATTTATTTCTTGTGTACTAATAAACAACCAAAGACCAAATTAATGTATACCGCGCAATGGAGAAATTTGCCAACGTGGTTCCGGTTGGAGATGAAACGCCCTATCTGATCGAAGCCCGGTTAGGTATGGACCAAAGCCACAAGATGGCTCGCCCACCACTCGATTTTTATTAAATGATATGAAAGGAAACGGATTGAAACTTTATCCGTTTTAATCCGTCATCTATCCATAAGTATCCGCTTGCTATCCATCTATCCGTTTGAATCATTGCCTATCCTCTTTAATCCATTCTTTACAAAATATTATATTAATAGCATATTTTTACTTTGACGACGGATTTAAACGGATAGATATGGATAAATTATTTGTAGTTGGATTAAAAAGGATGCATAATGATAGAATATTTTTCAATGAAGACGGATTAAAACGGATAAATACGATACCATCTCACGGATAGGTAAGGATAAAAAAGTTCGGATTCAACCGGATAGGGGCAGATTATATTCCACTTCACGTATTGAAAATGATTCAAATGGATAAAGATTTTAAAATCTAACAAAGAGTAAAACATGATTGAAAAGGATGCAAAATTTACATTCAAAAACAGATAATAAATTTCTATGCGTTTGAATCCGTTTACTTTAAGCATATTTTTCTTTACACTAGTGCCACTGAAGGCCGCTTCGCTACCGCCGTCGCATTACTTGCCTTTCTATGTTTCTTTTCTATATTCAATGCTCTAAACTCGAAGTTCGATTCTTTTCAATTCGAGATTTTTCATGGATGTCTTTTTTTATAATAGGATTCAATAATTCTTTAAATTCGCTTTCTGGGGGTTTTCATCATCACTGAATCCGAATTTGTTCACATTCATTTATATTCTAGAGACTTAGAAAAAACAAAAAAAAGGTACTTGTTAAAAAAGTAGTTAAGAAATGTAAAACCATAGGGAAAAAGGTGACGCAAACGTTTAAAGAAAATAATATTTTTTCACTTACCAGGCATGCACACGCAGCGAAACGTCCCAGGATCGTCGAGACAGGATCCATCGTTTTGACAAGGATGCGATTCGCATTCGTTAACATTTGTCTCACATCTCGGTCCAGTGAATCCTTGCGTGCAATTACATGCAAAAGAGCCCGGGGTATTCACACAAATACCGTCGTGTTCACAAGGCGATCCTAAAAAAATAAAACAAGTTTGCATTAATTAATTAAGTCAATTAAAAAAATACTATCGCAATTCTTTTAGATTTACATACAATTCTGTAAAATTAGAAAATTTTTTTCGACTCACAAAGCACACATAATGAGGTTTGACAATTATTCATAATATAGTTTCTACAACGTGATTTGAGTGACTTTTTAATTAGCTTGAGAATCTTTTGGCGAGAAACGTAAATTCATGCGAATATAATATAATAATCATATAGTAGCACTCTATGGGTGAAAGTCCTTATCCGGTTCCCATTGAATGATGGCGAACTCGACTAAGGTGAACATTGGTCCTCTTGTGTCCCTCAATAGAAAGTTTTCTCATGTGTACAAAAATGAGGTGAATGAAAAAAAATTACAGGATTCAATTTGTCCAAAGAATTTTAAAGATGACTTTTTTATATCACCATGTATTACAATATTTTTCGATTACGTTCTCTGACTTCAGAATTTTATCGAAGAATAAATAATTGTCTAACCAATTTAAGTGATAAATTATATAAATGATTATTAATTTATGTTTTTATTTATCTATTTATCGTGAGAAAAAAAAATATTTTAGAACAGAAAAAAAGCTTACCTTGTTCACACTCGTCTATGTCCTCAGAGCAATCCAGACCTTTGTAACCACTGGCGCAAGAGCATGTAAAAGAGCCATTAATAGGGCTTGTATCACAGATGGCACCTTGATGACAAGGATTCGATGTACACGCGTCATCCAAGTGGCAAAGCAGACCTATAAATATGCAAAATTAAAAATTAAATACATTTTTACCATATTTTGAAATAGGAAACTCAATTCTACCCTTGCAGTATTGCCAACCTCAGGGAAATGATACATTAGTGACTTTACTGTATAAATTAATTTTTTTTATTATAAAGTAATGCAAAAGGGTAGTTTATAGATCCTCAGGACAGAGTTGAGAGAACTTTCCCCCTTTACTGAGTTTTTATATAACCGGAATCGGAAGTTATCGTAGAAGCGCCTAAAATTTGAACTGTAGACTATTATCGATATACCTCTATTTGACCAATCATAACGTGTATTCTGGAACTTCCGATTCCGGTTATATAGCACCAATCAAAATCGAAGTAAATTTGTCTCAACTCTGGTTTGAGACTCTTAAGGATCTCTAGGGTAGTTTATAAAATAGAAGTAATTTCTGAGAAGGATTTGAAACGATGACTAGTTCTTTTTGTGTAAGGTTCTTTATAATTGAATTTTCCTGAATTTCTGGTCGGTTGATCAACCTGTTGAAAAACAATCTTACCAGTCTTTCCGTATGTACATTGACAGTAGAAACTTCCGACACGATCAATGCAGGTTGCACCATTGAAACAAGCAGCGCCTGCACAATCATCAATATTGACGCTACAATCTGGTCCAGTCCAGCCATTAACACAGATGCAAGAATAACTTCCATGAGAATTCGTACAGGTTGCTCCATTGTGACACAATGAAGGTCTTACAGAACACTCGTCTACGTCCAATTCGCACTGAGTACCCGTGAAGGCAGGCGGACACAAACACGAGTACTCGTTCACTCTATCCATGCATGTTGCACCATTTTGGCAAAGGTTACCGATGCAATCGTCGATGTTTTCCTCGCACTGCTCTCCTCGAAATCCTGTAATAATAATTTTAGTAAATATTAGGACTGAAACAATTATATTTCTTTTTTTTTATCTTACACTAGTAAACCAATACTTTCAAGTCATTCAAAAGTCAATCACTTTCTGAATCTGGATTTCGCAGGATTTTAAGGAATTCCAGGAGATTTCGCGGAATTTTAAAGGAATTCATAAAATTTTGAAAGATTTTTAAGAACTTCGGGGAATTTTAAGGGATTTTAAATATTTTGAAATGTTGAGGAATAATATTAATAGGATTCTAAGAATTTTAAAACATTCCAACGAATTTTAAGATATGGTTTAAGTTCTGAACGTTCAAATGAACGAATTTTTGTATTGATTGTATTTTAAACTATAAACAGTTTTAAAACATTAATTCATTTGCATTTCTGGATAAAATAGAATTGGAAAAAAATATTTCGTTCAGTTGAACGATCAAAACTTTTGGTACATATTTTAAGCGATTTCGAATGGTTTCGTGAAATTTCTAAAGATTCTAAGAGAACTCAAGAGATTTTTTTATGATTTTTATAAGATTTTGTGGAATTTCATGAGATTCCTAAGAATTTTAAGGTATTTTAAGAGATTTTTCTGATTTTTAAAAGTATTTTATGGACTTTAATTTCAAGAAGTTTCTGGCAATTTTAAGACATTTTAATGAATTTTAATTGATTTCAAAGGTTTCCGTGAAATTTTGAGATTTAAAAAAGTTTATGGGATTTTAAAATTTCTATAGGTTTCTGAGAATTTTAAAGGATTTTATGAAATTTGATGAGATTTCTAATAATTTTAAGGGATTTATTCTGATTTTTAAAAGATTTTATGGAATTTTCAAGAATGTCCTGGAATTTGACGAGATTTCTAATACTTTTAATGGATACTAAAATATTTAAAATGTTATCGTAGAATTTTAAAGAATTTCAAGAAGTTTCTAAGAATTTTAAGAGATTTTTCACGACTTTGAACAGATTTCAAGAGATTTGTATAACTCTTAGAATATTTTATGAGATGTAAAAGATTTTAAAATTTGTCAGGGAAATTTATTGAGGGATATCAAAAGATTTGTCTAATTTTTAGAGACTTTTGTAAAGTTTTTACAGATTTAATGGAATTTGATGAAATTGCGAATGATTTTAAGAGATTTTAATTAAATGTTTAGAAACTTCAAGAGGTTTCTAAGAATTTTTAGAGATTTTCACGAATATGGATTTTAAAAGATTAATTATTTTAAAGATTTTTTTTGAACTTTTAAAAGTTTTTCAAGATATTTCTAGGAATTTTAAGAAGTTTTAACAAATTTTAAGGAATTTCAATGGTTTTCGTGAAATTTTAAAGGACACTAATTTAAGGATACATATGTTATCACTGATCATTGATCAACCGTTCATTACACTCGTTAATTTACTTTTTATAATTAAATATGTGAAGCGTTAAAATTTTTCACAAAATAAAATGTTATTTATGAAAATAAATTTCATTATGTAAGTTGTTACACAATACAATCTCCTTTCTTGAAATCTTCCTGATATTCTAATACTAATTATTTTTCCTTCGCACCATACAGTTAAATATTTTTTTAATGACTCTTAAGATAACTAAGGTATCTTTCAACAATATATGAATAAGAATATTCAATATTTACGTAAACTCAGCCTATTTTTAGATATAATTTGAAACGCAATATAAATATAAAAATTTATAAAGCAGGAACTCCGCATATCGCCCATACAATTTATAATAAAGGAAATGGTATAACCGCAAAAAGAAGCGGTGTGCGATAAAAAAATCCGGACGCGAAATTGATAGGGGGTATGTTCCTAGGCAAAATTCAACAATGAGGAAAGGAACTTAATCAAGAGCTGATATAGGCATCGTGGGAACATATTCTTGACAAATTTTTGATAACGGGATTACTTCACTCCAAAGTAACAATAACACTCTCAAAATTTGGGAGCATTAAAATATTTTGGTTTTAGTTTCCGGTCGGATGCTACTAACAGCAATTTCTATAAACGCGATTTGAAAACTTCAAGGTAGGGCGACAGTACAAAAATGTTTGGGACACTTTTATCAAATATTTGATGAGAGTAAGTTTCCTCAGATTTTAAGAAAGGTCCCACATCCGATCTTCGAGAAGTCCTCAAAGGAATTTTCAAGATTTTGAAGGTTTCGCTGCTCATGTTACACAAATGCTCGAGACACTTAGGTAACTCGATCCTTTTATAGTCTAGGCTACTTTTCGTTATTAAGGGGCTATTCATGAACTGCGTCACTTTATTTTCCATACTCTTTTCCCACCCCACCCTATTTTTAAGTGACGAATTGAAATTACCATGAAAAAAAAAGATAATTTATCAATTTTACAAAGTGTTTTCAAGATTTGACTAGTGCAGTTCGAAAATCAAAACTATATATTTTTTTTGCCGCTAAAACTTTGTCCAAATATTTCGATTCGAAATGCATCATTCTGCCACCCTCTCTCTGGTTTTCGTGGTTTTTTTCTGTTTATGAAAGGGAGGAATATTCTCATTCTCACACGCAAGGGAATCAAGTTCTCAAATTCCACGGGGTATAGTTTCACGGAAGTGAACCGAAGGGAAAAAAACACACTATCGTTTTGCCCTTTGTTAGATATTACATTCTCATCATTTTTATATACTCGATTTAAGGGCATGAACAGATTATGTCGAATTACATCAATTTTATTTGAAAAACTGATTGCAGAGGAAATTTGAGTGCAAGTGACTTGTGTCTAACAGGTACCAACTTCAGGAGGGCTCCTTAATTAAATCCCTTGTTTATGAAAAATCTCAGAATGAACAATTTACACACAACTCATTGATCTTCGGCAATTAAAAATTCTCATTGTCCCAGGTCAAATTTATTGAGAGGTGGCTTGTACGGCTCTCATTTTAGTAAAAGCAAAAAAATCTTCAAGAATACATTTTTTCGTGCACAAAGCAGGTTTTACTGTGGTTACAAAGCCGAAAGTGTATGCGAGTGTATAATATAAGATACAGAATAAAGTATGAGGGTATCTATCGCTATCCATTCGTCCTTTTTCAAGTGACGCTCAATGTGCTTCTTTCTCTCTCTGACTCGTGTACCTTAATAACCACAGCACGAAGGAAGTGTCTCTCGACTCGTTGGGTCGAAGCAGAGCCAGAACAGAGCCAGAGCAGAGCCAGAGCAGAGGTGTGGCAACGTTGGTAGAGCGGGTGTGCGTCCTGGGTCTTGGACTGGTAGGGACTGGTGGGGGACTGGTGGGGACTGTGGGAAAATTCTCATGCCGTCGACTACGCCAAACCACTGACTCTCAACTTGGGGAGCTCACCTTCCCAACTCGAGTCACTACTTCCTGCTTTCACAACTTTGACTTCACTGAATATCTACAACTCTAGATTCCATAGCTCCAGAGTTCCAGACGGTCTCCTCTATTCACTATTTGCGTGTTTCTCCATCTCGAGACGAGATCCCAATCATTTCCAGTTACGTTCATGTTTATCATATCATGACATTTCCCTTAAAAATTCATTTTCTTTAATGAGAGTTTATATATTCTGATAAGATATCAACGATAAATCATTCATTCAAATTTAGAAATAAAGGCTCTACACTATATCAGTTTAGTGCTCTGAATCATAAGAAACTGAGTTTCCGGTGATTTTAGTGAGGCGCCCCTATGACTATATATTTAGAATCAAAAGATTATTTATATTCATATAGATGTATTCATATAGTTGTATTCATATATGAAAGTATTATATTAGACTTGAGCAGATCAATTAAAAATGTTCAAGCGATATCTTTTTATGTATCTATCCATTCAAATGAGAATCGTCATATACTGGAACCGACGAAGCAGATAACCACTGACGGCACCGGGTGGTCATAAGCACTCCATGGGGGCGCATAGGAAAAAATTATTTGCCCACTCGCATACTTTCAAAAAGACCTATTTTATTTACAGTTTTAAAACACGTAAGCAGCTATGCTTCTTTTTTTATATATTTACCTATTGTGATTTATATTACAAAGGATGTAAGATAATTTCTAACATGATACGATCTCTAATTGGGAATCATATCTTATAGAAATATTTCTTACATTTAAAAAAAAGTAACTGAATTTAAGCTATGCGGAAGATTCCGCACGAAATAATTAAATACGCTCCACCTCCTGATACGATCCAATCTCTCTTTCAGAACCTAATGGTCAAAAGTTCTCAAATTTCCGCTGCACTTCTATAGAGTATCCTCCATTTCTTTAATTTTTTATCAACATAGTATAAGAAGCATTCCGCTATTATAATCAAACATCTCATATTTCGTATCTTGGGACAGGCTATACCGGTTAGGGGTCTATCTGTGTTTTCAATTATTCCAGTTTCAGGATGGTCAATATCTTTCTAACTGCACAGGGGTGTTGCTAAATCACAAATAATTGTTTATTCCAAATTACAAAAATCTTCTAAGAAAATGATGTTGTTGCTATAATACCTTAAGGAAGGAATTTCTAACAGCGTAAACTGTAGACGAGGAGGAATAAAGAAGCGAGCAAGGAGTTTGAAGTTTGAACTAGGTATCTACCGTCCTACCCTGTAGGGTGGAGGCAGAAGAAAGAGCCTCTCAAGAAAGTATGCGGGGTGGCGAGCAGGAGAAGCCTCTGTGCAACAGGTATAAGACAATCCACAGGCTGTTTCACATGCCAACCGCCTTGAAACTTATAGGCACGTCCGATGCGAAAATCTCTCTGCCTTCGACGTCCTTCTCTCTTATTGAGTATTTGCATACCAACGTAAACTCTCGTCACTAAAATTGCGAACGTAATCTCTTGCTGAGATCGTATTAACCAATTAATCTAGTCCATGTCTAGATCAACAACAATATAAAAAACAGCACCTATCACTATCCTAGACAATGGGACAATTGTTGTGTTCGAAATTCTGATAAACCCTTCAGCAATAATTTCTTTGAAACAATTTGTAGAAAAAATGGTTTAAAAACTCTTTCTCTCATTCTTTCTCTTCTCGCTTCTCTTTCTAAGTCTCTTCGGCTTACTGAGATTGGAACAATGGTTGCTGCTGCAGACTACCATTCTTTAAGAACAGAGGACCCGTTTGTGTATGCAGGACTGGTCTGAGGGCTCTGACAGCCGAATCGGAGTCCCTAAAAGGACAATCAAGCCCTTATCTGCAGTGTGGGCATATATGTAAATAAAATAAAATGATGCTTTCAGTTTACTTCATTTTGATATCATTGATATCACAATATCAAGACATATTGAGAAACGTCTCTCTGTAATTTCATTAACGATAGTGGAAGCCATTCATGAAACTTATTCTTCGAGAGTGCATCAAGACTTGGAATACAGCGAATCGAAGACCCGCAATTAAAAGGTCAAGACCGTCCATCTGCGCGTGCGATATTTACGAGACGAGGTGGTTCGATGCTAATAGACGAAGAAGGAGGAACTTTTCTCTTTTCTCTCTTCTATCTTCTCTCGTGCTCCCACCAGCGTCGATCGACGCTGTAAATAACGTATAGAATACGCATATGTAAATCACCAAGGGCACACCCACGCCTCCTTACTCAGTACTTCTTTCCCACCAACCCTTTGCATATATTTTTCGCTCAGCACTTGTTGAATCTATTTGTGTGTCTCATACCATACTGTACACACGTGTGTCTGTGCTTTCCGTATCTTGAGAGCCTTTTCAGTACCGAGATAAAACAACCATGATACACTGCATCCTTTATTTTTTTCTTTCCCCTCTTCATCTTATTTTCTTCTCTTTTTTATCATCTCGTCATACTTTTTTTGGTGGACCCATATGTTTTTCGATTTCTCTATGTATGGATGATTAATTTTCCTAATTTAACTGTATTCATTACACATGAATACTCCTTATAAGCATTTACAAGATAAACAAGTTTTCTCTTGGCTGTTGCACATTTTATCGTTTCAAGCACGTCACCTATAATATTCCGAAGAACAAAGTATCGCTGTTGATAACATTCTGAGAGTTAGGTACTTAGGCCAAGGGATAGATAGAAATGCGGGAGTAAATCATGGGAAAAATATTCGTGAGAGCCGTACGATGGCGGGAATATGATGGAAGAAAGATGGACAGAGACTTAACCGTGTGAGTGGGAATAAGAGATAAAGATAGCTAGAGAAAAACAGTCAGAGAAAGATGAAGAAAATGGAGAAGTTTCAGTTCGACATATCAGCCCGAGGTGGTCACGAGTAGAGAGTTAAAGTAGATGGCCACTAGTGGGTGGGACACTCACCCTCACCCTCACCTTCCACTTCGTGATCCGGGACCAGGATCGCTTCGTGCCTCTCCACTCTCCAGTTTCACCAAACCACCTCCAGCAATGCTATCACCACCTAAACTACCTCTCTCTCCTTCAAACTTGACGCGTAAGCCAGGCTAAGTTGTTTGATATAAACGCCTATAAATATTTCTTATAACGATCTTCGAATTCTTTATTTCACGATAAATGTTAAACAGTCTGCATCGATACATATTTGTTGTCTTATCCACAATCAGATTTTTCGACTTTTGGAGAAAGGTTGTTTTCAATATTGTGAACGATCTATTCTTGCTTGAAAAATGTCTGTTGCATAAACATTATTTCCTTGTAAATTCAAACGAGCCTGTACTGAACTGAACTGAACTGCACTGCATATTTGACCTTTCGATTTAACCCTAGATTCGAAAAATTATAAAAAGCTGAACAAGAGCATACATGGCTATTTGGTTGGGATAACTTTTAAAACATGAGGTAATTAAGAGAGATAGGCATCGAGACGTAAACTGTTCTTTACCTGTGGCTAAGAGACAAACATTCTCGTCTTTCCTCTCATTCCTTGAATCTTGTCTTCGATTCCTTTTCTGTAGTAGCCGCAGCTAGCATACGAGATACCTTACAAGTTTCAGACAACCCGACACTGGCCTAGCTTGTGAAATAAATCAGATCGACGTAGAATTTTAAATGGAAAAAGAGAGATCTGCAGTCCGAATAAACCACTTATCATTTTTTTGAAGCAAAAATAAAACTCAAACATTAAGGACATCAGATCATCAGGAATATTTGGATCTAACATAAGAAAAACTTTAATCAATATAGATCGTACCTTGTACAATGCGGGTGCTTTTAAACGTGAGATTTAAATCTGATAAAGTAGAATAAACGACCCTTCGTAAAGGACGCATTAAAAAGAAAGATAGTGGGAGGAAGAGGGTGATATCGGTGATGGTGGTCACAGAGAATAAGGCAAGGCGAATGCTTCCTAAGTTCCTACGCTACGTGACACGTTAATTAAAGGAAGGGACTCGGAAAACTCAGATTCTCAACCAGTATAGCCTTCGTAAAAGATGGTACTGCATTCTTATAACGAGATTCGATTCCCTCGCCATTACTTCCATATTTCTGTGGCATTTATTTTCAGAGACACAGGAGCTAGGTAGCCAACTTGGCACTTATGGGAGAAAAAGCAAGAGGTGCATTGTATACGAAGAAGCCAGCCGTATTGATTGGCTAACCTGAAACTGGAATATTCCCCTATCTTGGGTTTCAGGGTCAGAATCGTGTTCCAATTAAATGCCATTCGACGAGACTCAACTTTTCAGGGTTCTCTCTCACCACACATTTTGGCCCTCAAAGTGTAACTTCAACTAACAAGATTAGGTGATCCGACAAACTAATATTTTCAATAAAACATTTAAATGTGAGTGAAAAATTGTCTCCTGAAATATACTCCATTGGAATTTTGAAGCAGTTTCTTTTTTGTTAGTCGAATCATATTCCTAATTTATGGACACTGTGGTCTGCACTTCGGCAATATGGTCACGATTCGGCGCAGCTATCGAAATGTTGAATCAATGGAATACGTGTCTTCAAAGGCCATGAATGTGCCCCAGGGATAGAACACCACTAAATTTCTTCTTTTTTTTTTTACGATGAAAGTTCGTTGTTGAAACCATTAAAATTGTTTAAAATCTATTATTTCATTATACACAGATTAATATAGCCCCTCGCTTTTTCGAGTTGTTAGACTTTTCTTTAAATTCAAGAGAATTGAATACCTAATTCAGATTCTTTAATACTTTCACTATTGATATATTGAGAACTGAAAGATACGAACTTCGACATTTTGGACGTACAGAGTGGTCCGAAAAACTTTTGATTGCGCTAACTATACACAGCAACAATGTTGCTGACTGAATGATGTCTTTTAAGTTTTGAACGCTCAAATGAACGAATTTTTGTATTGATTGTATTTTAAACTATAAACCGTGTTAAAACATTAATTCATTCGCATTAACATTAATTTTCTATGGAAGAATATGGAAGACATTATAAATGTCTTCCATATCTTATTCGACTTTTCGGTAAAACATAATTCATTAAAATAAGGTACCAATTCAGCAAATTGAACATTGATGATTATTGATTACCTTGAACCGTGGATCAGCTGGTTCGTTGGACGAAGAAGAACGCAACTAATTGCGTTTCATATTGTGAACAGAACACATGAACACAGCCATATTTTAAATGAACATATTAGTCCCACAAATTATTGATTGGACCCACTATACGCTGAAACGAAATTCAGCAAATTGAATTCGTTGATGATTATTGATTACCCTGATCGGTTGATCACTTTGCTCTTGGATTTGCAGGGCACATGAATATTGCCATTTAGAACGCACATTACGGTCCTATACAGTATACTTTGACTTTACGGTGTAACTAGATTGAGCCAACTGAACAGCGTTGCTGATTATTGATTACCCTGAACGGTGGATCACTTGGCTCATGGTTTATAAAAGAACAACAGCTAATTGCTCGTCTTGGGAGGATTATTTATCCCTAGAAACTTTTATTTTTCAAGACTCACCTTCGGGACATGTGCATTCGTATTGAAACGGCTCCAGTAGATGACATGCACCTCCGTTCAAGCATGGTGACGGGTCGCACGGTATGTATTCGCTTTCGCAATTCTGCCCCGTAAATCCATTGTCGCACACGCATCTGAAAAACAAGAATAAAGTTGAAACTTCCAATAACTTAAATCATAGTGAAAATGGAGATCAATATGTTTCAATATGTCTGGATGTTAATTTTCACGTCCTAAGATTTAGATAATCTAAAACGCTGATTCGTAAAATCTAGATAAGGGTACTATAATTTAAAATCAAGCTTTCAAAATCCGGATTCTTAAAATTAATGTATCTCGGTGAACGATTTTACTTTTAAATTATTTTTGCTCGACGTCCTATTATGTAATGGTTGTAACATCAGTAGTCATACAAAATAACGGTATTCTACTCACAAAAATATTATTATTGTTGGGTACACGTTTCTGGGTTTAATTTTACCATGATAAGTAATTTTAACATGTGTAATTGTTGTATAATCTTTTATATGTAGGTATATAGATTATCTAGAACAATTTTGTATGAGAGTTTCACATCTTTTCCAGGCTACGTAGTAGCTCTGGATTAATGAAAAAAGAAAACACACCTTGTGCCAACGACCAGGAGCTGAAGCAGCAGAAACACACGCATCAAATTCATTTTCAATCGTATGTTTTGTCGGCAAAACGTGCAAAAGCGAAGTCCTCATATTTTAGCGAGATCCAAAATATTGTCTACTTTGGGAGCATTTTCTCGAACAAAAACTATAGCACATGAAAAACCAAGATCTCAAGCTCATAAGCTTGAGGAAATGTTTTACACTACACGAAAACACAGTATTGACTTCAGACACATTCAATCACTGTAAGATTTCCTCTTTTGGTACTACACTTTTCAATCACAGACATTTTAATCCTCTTTTGCAATAAGCACTCACTCTTCACCTTCATTGGCCTAGATCAGCCTAGATCACTGATCACCAATTTTCTTTTATTACACACTTTGTTATCCACTAATGCGAGCACTAATGTAAACTTTTAAGCTTTTATATGGTTTTCTAATCTTCTCACGTAAAGAATGTGTTTTTATTGCACACTGGTTCAGCAGGAGTTCTATAATCCCTTTCTATTATTTTTAAAAATGAATTGCTTTCTAAAGAAATAAAAGCTAAAGAAATAAATAAACTATATCTGATAAAGGAATAACGTGATAAAATAAAAATAAATCAACGAAAAAGAAAACTTAAGAGTCACGTAAAGTCACATCTATACCATGTCGGGAAACTGTTGATGTCTCCAACTACACCCCCCTAAATCCAGGGGCCTGCCCCTTCTCTGGGGATCACTCGCTGAACCTGTTTTCCCACGTTTTTCGCCTTTCGCGCGCCCCGCTCGAGTTCTCGTTAAGTTGCCATCGGCTGGAACACGGATGGAACAAGATGAACCGAGCGCAAACGGTCGCACAATTCGCAGTTTTCGTCTTTCGATTTTTCAATCACAGAGGCCTCGAGACTGTCACCGTGCCGCTTTACGGCGTCGTCAGGCGAACTCAACTCACTCAACTCGTTCAAATTGCCTTTATCCTGTGTTCCGACGAATCACGGTGGTATCCATGATGAGCCTCCGAGGATACGAGGCGTTGCCAAATCTCGAGTAGCGCAGCATCAGGCTGCTAAATCAACAAGCATCCAGTTCTGATCTGTCAATTATGTTCAAGAACTCGAAAAAGAAGACAAAGCCAATGAGCCAGACAATCCGATCATCAAAATTGACGACGGCCGAGCTACTCTTCTTCCCACAGATTGGGTTCAGTCGGAAGCTGTCAGTGGTTGAGCGGTAGCACCACCAGACACATTAGTTTTCTCACAACAAACAGCACAAATGACACATTTAATCAACTCTGAAAGCACTCTGAAGAATTCACTTCATACACAGTTTGAAGTCGCAAAAAACGGGTTAAAAATGTCGTTTTGCAGGGACCCAGCGTCAGATATAATCGACAAGCTGTGCGTCGTGCTCGTACTCTCGAACGGCGAAGAACAGACTAACCTAACCTTCTCCAATGTCCCGTCTAGAGGGCACCATAATCCACCACAGGGGCCCGGCTGATCCCCTCCCTATTTGTTGGTTTCTTGCTCTCCCTTGGGCTCGGAACGGGTTGCGACTTACTGTCGGGTCGTGTCGGTCCACGGTCGAGTGTCGGCCGTCGGGTCTTCTTTTCTCCTTCTCTTTCACAAACGCAACGCGATCTCTTTTCCATTTTCTCGCGTTATCTCTCTTCAACACGTGCGAACCAAATTTTGCTTTCTTCCTCGCGATTACTCGGGCCTTTGCCCTCGAACACTATACCCTCGCTTCGACGCGACGTCTTCATAGTTTATAATTTACAACTTTACATCGACACTCGAAACTCCACATGGACCATTTAAAATCTACGCCGCCCTGTTATTCGTTACATTAGTATGAAATCTAATTCTCCGTTATGAAATTGTGTCATACTAATTATTAACATTTTAAATACCGTAACTAAACATAACGACGATGATTACATGAACGGTGAATCACATGGTTCGTCGCTCGATGTGGAACAAAGCTAATTGAGCATCATATTGTGAATTGCAGGACACATGAACATCGATATTTCGAACCAAGGGTTTAAAATTAGCGACGAAAACACGAGGGTGACCATTAAACTATAAGAACAAAATTCGAAGTCAGTCCCCGTTTTCTCGTTGCTAAGTTCAGTATGAATAAGGAAATATCGTGCAATAACTGACATTCTGAGGGGTTGACAACTCATGAAATTATATGTACAGTTGTACACTTGCACTGAAATCTTCTGATATATCTGCAGTCTCGGGAATTCATTTGAATTTTCTTGAAATCTCCTGAAGTCATTTGAATTTATACGAACCCAGTGGGCAAAAAGACAATGACATCCTGAGGACGTCCTAAAGACATCATTAGGACGTCCATGTCTGTCTAATTGATTTCCAAAAGACGACTCATGTCTGAAAGACGTCTTTTGGACGTGAGACTGTTGGATTATTTCAACAATTAAAAATGTATATAAGACAAAAACATAATCTACAATTCACAGTATTTTAATGTTTAGGTTACTCGTCATATATTCTAAGAAGTCTGGAACAAAGATCCAAGAGTCTGTGTGTAATCTATATGTAATCAATATAATGTAAACTATAACCATGGATTGAAATGTGTATGGTGTATATATGAGCTATCTATGACAAGGGATGGCCAAGTCGATTCCGATCACAGAGCTAAGAGAAAATAAAAGTTTGTTTTAGTCTAAAATCGCATCTCGATTAGTAAAGACCTGCCTTCTAAGTGTCTTAAATAAAATTAATTTCTTTGTTCTCAATTATTGTGTTATTTCCCATAACCATTTTCCAATAGAGACGTTTTTAGGGCATTAATTGGACTGACATGGGTATCCTAAAGATGTCATTAGGACGTCCTCAGGATGACAATGTTTTTTTGCCTACTGGGATGTCACGTGAATTCATTTGAATTTTCTTGAAATCTCTTGAAGTCAGAAGTAGGTGTACATCCGCTTAGTCGAGTTGTCAGCCCCTTTTGACATTCCAGGGTATCTCTAATCACTCAACCGATTCAAATTTCATAGGCGTTTTCCGAGTTCTTCAAGGCTAAATTCCTGATTTTCCAGGAAAGTAAAAACACTTTATACTTCATCATACATCATTTAACATGCTTCAACTTAGCATAATAAATCAACAAATCAACATATTATAGAGTTTATTATATATTATTTATCTATATAATACTTTTACTCTTTTCAAGAATAAACTAAGGAGTAATAATACTGCAAATATTAACTCAACTAATCTGACTATATTTTCAGTAAATATAAGTTACTCAATCAGATTATAAAATATGAAACAATAACTGAAGTGTATGAACTCATTTCTTTGGTAGACATTATTTGCTATGACAGAAAACAAAAATAAGTTATAAAAATAGGTTCTTGAACAAAAATTACAGGATTAAAACAATTACAGGCGCATTTCCTATTTTTCCCGGTAGTAGACACCCTGGATTCACATTGCAAGTTACTCGCTAAGTTTTACGACAATTCTGAGAACTTATACAACTGAATTTATTCACTTGTGATTTCAATCATTATTATCTGACTTTATTTCTTTGATGAATATCGTAAATGCACTAAATTAAGTAATACAAATACGGATTACTGACGTTGATGAAACGTTACACAACCTACTGCTTTCTCACCACCGTAATTGTCTGAATTGAGTAGACCCAATAATAGTTACGTCAGCTCTTAAGGGAGTCGCATCATTGTCATTGAACTCGTTGACGTTCATGCTCTAGTAGAGCTCCAGCTTTAGGGAAATAGAGTGAAATTCTCACACCAATCGTGGCAGAAACATTTTGGAGATAATAAAATAAAAATTCTTTATTGCTTCTAAAAAGTTTTATCCTTAAATGACAGTTTTACGACAATTCACATAAGTGTTGGTGAAAATTGAATTCTTTTTAATTAAAAAGACAAAAAAGAAATGTTAAAATGAATATCAAGACTTTAAAAATCAAATGTTTTTTTAAACATTTAACTATTATTGCATTTCCTTGCTGTGCGATCTACATTTAATCATGATTCAAACTAGCCAGCATTGAAAATAATTATGTACATACATGTATGCATTATAAAAAGTAAAATAATTCCGTTCTCGATTATAAAATCAAGGAGCGAGGTCAAAATGCTTACGGCTCATTCATATATAGCTCTTCTCATTGCTCCAGCGATCGTGTGAAGAATCAATGGAACTCGGGACAAAGTGCTTACGTTATCGTTACATATATAATGACATTATATCGGAATGCAATCAAGTAAATGAAAAGCTGACAGCAAGGAAAACAACTTCTATTCTTTATATAAAATCTAGGAGATAATTGTGTAGAAAATAAACTACTAGATAAAAGTAAAGCGTGTACGCTGTAAAAAAGTGATTTGAATTTGAATTTTGAACCTTGAGTTTGTGATTTGTATATTGTCAGGATACCACTTTCACGCTCATCATTTAAATCGTTGCATTAGGTCTATTCAGAAATTTTTCAGTGTATAAAAAAGCAGCCAAAGTTTTTAATATATTCACTAGGAGTTCAGAGTTTCTTTGCCCGAAGTACTTAGAAGTGTACGCAATAAAGTGCTTTATGTGTAAGCTGGGGTAAGAGGTCAGTTCAAAGCCGGTTTACGTATAGCGTTAGCATGGTCGTTTCTTAAAACGTGTGAAAACAAAGAAAAAAGAGAACTAGTGCACGAAGAAGTATCTCGAGTAATTCGAGAAACCTGTTTTCACATGGACGATGTTACACGGTTAGAAATGTATGCAATACGCACTATATTTATGTCCTTTTCCGTGAACTTATTATATTTTAAATAATATACTGTAGGAACAGGTGTCCTTAAAAGAATGACAAGGTTTCATAGGAATTAGCAGCGAGGTTCTGAAGAACATGGCTTTGTTGAATTCCGAACACGCATGTTGAAAATACTATAAGTCTTTGGTTTACCGTCGAAAACAATATAATATGCTGATAGGAACGAATAGCTTTAAAGGGTTGACGAGTTGCAGGGTGGTAACTCTATTTAGTGCATTTACTATCTTTATTATTATTATTATTATTATTATGATTATTATTATTCATACGTTATTTTTCTAAATAAATTAATGAATTCAAGTTTACTCGAAATAGCTTTTGTCGATCAGTATATAATTCCATGTAGCGTAGAAAGTTCGCGACATTAGCTGAGTGCTGCTGCAGTCAACGCGATTAATCGAAACTCGATCTCTAGAAACCACGGATTTATGGTCGCTGCCTGGTTAAGAACGAAAGCCAAAACCAGTTTTCACGCATACCCGTTCTTTCCTGCGATATAAAGTTTTTTTTTGGTCACCTTCCACCTTCTTAAGACCCTTTTCGTTCGTTAACCTTATTCGGTAGATTCTTACAGTACTACAATTCCGCAGTTTTTATCTAAGAACAATAAAACCATACACATGAATTTCGCTTTCTATATATTTAAAAGGGTGTTTCTCGAAATGGTCGGATGGTGAAATTTGCTACTTGAATCTTTATGTATCCGCATTTCGATCTTTAAAAAAGAAATAATAATGTGCAACAGATTGTCAAAATTATTACATCGCATGATTTCAGGCCAGGTGCAGGTCGGGTCGGATTTCGAATAAAACCTGAAACTCGATCCGACGTCATTTTGCACATCACTGGTTTTTACTCATGGTTGATGCAAAATACTGATTTCAAAATTAATTTACGACTTCAAAAACGAACTGTGAGGTTGTATCAACTCTGGTGCTAATAATTGAATGAGTACTGAGAAAACTGTTTGGTTCGGACAACAAAATTTTTTGTTGCTATAGAAGCAACAAAAATTGTTTGGTTGTGCCAACCAAATCTTGATTCTTTCAACAAACCTTGTTGAACTAAGAAAATTCATTTAAGAGCATGTGATACTTTACCATAAGAGCAAATTAGTTGAACCAATTATACATTCATAATAATGGATATTTCTATTATAATAAATATATAATTGGTTTAATTAATTTGCTCTTACAGTAAAGCATCACATGTCCTTAAACCAACAAAATCTCAGTTCACAAAGTTTTCATCACACAAAATGTCTCATTTAAAACTCACCCCAGATACTCCTAAATATTTTAAAAATTCAAAAAATCACACTAATTTAAAAATAGACCTTTTGGCATCAATTGATAACAGTATTAGCAAAATCCTAGCGTATTTTTTAATTAGGGTGATTTCATTGAATTTTCAAAATATTTAGGGGTGCAGCGCTATTTTAGGATAGCTGCTATACTTTTTTGTGGAGTAGTTACTGTCTCTCTGGCAGAGGGAGCGATGCGCTTCTTCGATAAAGGCAGTTGCTGCACATATACAGAGACAAACAGCTACCCCACGTTAAACGCAGCAGTTGTATCTACAGGGGCAGTAACTGTACCAAATTTTTTTCCGTGCAGTTCTTATGGTTGTACGTAAGTATTTTCTGATATTAAATGGCAGCTTTTGTACGTTTGTAAAAAATATTTGTTATTTTTTTAACACTAGTGCCACTGCCGGCCGCTACGCGGCCGTCGTCGCACTACCGTTTCTATGTTCTATGTTCTTTTCTACATTCAATATTCTCAATGCTTTTTTTCTTATTTCGATACTTTTCGAGACAAATTCGAGACTTTTCGATATTCGACTTTGTTCAATTCGAGATTTCAGGCCATGACTTTTTTCTAATAGGATTAGGAACTTCAGACTCATGTTGAAAAAACCTAGTTTTGAGGTCTGGACTCTGTATTGTTGGAAGTAAAAAGATAGAAAGTCTAACTATTTGAATCTTTTTCAATATTCAGAATTGAAATAGAAAGGAAAAATGTATCCTTCCCTATCCATGCCAATCTATTTTTATCTCTACAATAATCTCTTTCCTTTTGAATCTTCGCCTTTCTATCTTTCTGTATCTTTTGTCTATTCACGCCAATCTTTTTCTATCTCTTCTGCAATCCATGGATGTAAAGTGTACACTTGGGAGGGATAGAAAATCTCTATCCTTTTCTATCTTTCTACTTCCAACAGGTTGGATATTATCAATCCTACAAAGCGTCCTGTATCATAAAGAAGAAAAACAACGTTTAAAAAAATATATTTCAGGAACTTACTTGTAAGATCCATGTGTATTTTGACATTCTCCGTAATGGCAAGGACTTCTCAGACACTCATCGATGTCATCAGCGCAATTAGGTCCCATAAATCCAGGTGCACAAGTACACTGATATGTGTTGTCAAGTGACCGACACTCCGCCCCATTTTTACATGGAGAATGTGCGCAATGATCTTGCCGTTCACAGTGTTCACCTGAAAATAATTATTTGGAATGCAATCTATGTTGGATGTATGTTAATTAGTTAGCATTAATAAAAAATAATGAAATTGAATAAACACCATGATCAGAAAATCAACTAATTTTATCCCACTCGGTGTCAGGGAGAGCGAAGAAAAATTGGGAGGAGTTAGGAGGGGATCATAAAATGTGGAAGGGCCAACGTTATTAGGAAGTAGGAGGAGGCCAGTAGTAAAAGGAGTGGGGAGAGGATAATCTTAGTTTATGACGGGAGGAGTTAGGAAGAGCTTAAAGGATTTGGACAAGCCGGTGATAATTAGAAGTCAGAGGATTTGTAGAGTCTGGATGGAGGTAGGAGGGGGCAGGATGTGGAGGGGCCATCGGTATTTGATGGTAGGAGGAGGCCAGTGATAGAAGGAGTGTGAAGGAGGTAGTATCTCAGTTTATGGAGGGATAAAAAATTGTGTTAAATTATTTTCAGATTATTCGGATTTGTATATTTCTTACCTGTATATCCTGTAGCACAGGTGCAGGAATATTCATGCAATGATTTCAAAATGCAGGTTGCACTGTTGAGGCAAGGCGAGGAGTCACAAGCGTTTGCTATTGGTATTTCACAAAGGCTGGCGGTGAATCCTACAGGACAAGAGCACGCGAAGGTAGGTGTACCACCGCTAGGGCTCTCGCGGACCCTACAGGAACCGCCATTTTGGCACCGAGGTCCAGTGTGACAAGGATTGAGATACTGACAATATTCCCCGACATATCTTGAAGTGCAGCTGAAACAGAAATAATTTCATTAATAACAATACATAACCGGTATAGAAATGTCCTCACTTTGCTCCATCAAGTTTTAAATATGTTTGCAAAAGATATTTTAAAAGCCTTCAAGACTTGTGCAAAAAATTATATTGTTTATAAAAGTGTACTTTGTTTCTTTAATAATCATTATAGCAATCGCACGAGATTAAGGAACTTTATTTGAAGTGAAGAGCTAAAATACGATCCACGTAGGCCGCAGTGGCAATCTATAATTCCTGGTTTATTGACCTTATAAGAGGTACGACAACGAGCTTAATTCTTGTTAATAGGTGAGTACTCTCCAACTCGTACACGACTTGGGGAAGACTACCGGGATTATTTATCAGGACCGCAGAATTTTCTGGAAACTCCGGAGATGTTAAACACAAAATGTTTAATCCTAAACTATTATTCAATGATAGTCTTTCCCTTTTTTTTAACTAATCTGACTAAATGTATGCTTGCTTTTTTTATCAATTGTCTTTGGGAAAATGTGATCATGAAACCTTACGACAAACCTTCCTGTCGAAAGTCAGGTTTCGAGCAGGATACCTGATCTTGCCGTCAAAAACCGCGATCCACAATTACCCCTGGGTTCCGTAAAGAGAAGTGATTTAAATGGAGGGGGTAGGCAAGGGGCAGAGTACTGTCGTTCGGAGGGGAGAGGCCAAGTGCAGAAACCACAAAACAACGCTATTCCACCCCCCTGCCCTTGATTGCTTCATTTTTTTCTCTTCCCACTCCAGTAATTTGTTTCAGAAGGAGGTAAATACGAAGACGAGAGAAGTGAGCAGCCACGATAGCGGCACTCTCTTTTCTGCTCTTTTTTCTTGTCGTCTTCTTGCACCAGCCACCAACTATGAACTTACAAAGGAAGTAAGCCGCTAATAGAATTCAAGACCTTTTATTTTCTGTTTACTCAGTCTCTTGAGACCCCTTGCTTCGTTACTAATTTCTATGATTAAACCTCAACGTGGATTTATTTTCAAAATGACCCCACTTCAGTTGTTCCCATCAGAAAGAATTTAAATGAATACCCCCCAAAAAGGAGGCAGTGAGTTGTGAAAATTTATCCAGTTCTAGGATCCGGCCCATGGCCTAGGCTTAAGCAGTCTCCAACGGACACTTTACCATATCTGAATCTGATAGAGAGTAAAGGCAGAAGAAAGCAAAGGAGAGAAACAAGACATATAGGATCGGCATCACCTGTAATCACAGGGAATTAACTGAGATTCTTAACATGCAGACCAGTGGCCCGAAGCATCATCAGCGCGGTGTAATCACCCTGCCTTTGCACTTGGAACACTCTACAAAAGTGACTGATGTCTAGTGGAAAGGATCGGAAGAAGATTCTTTAAAAGGTACATACAAGTGTCTAAAAAAAGAAGGATCTGGACGATGATGCGTTGTTAGATTCTTAATCCAGTAGTAGAGTAGAGAACAACGCACATCAATTCACCATGTAAAAAAAATACTTTAAGAGATTGGACTAGGGAGACGCATCGGAAAGTTGTAATTACGTGCACCGATTCTGGAAGTTTCTGCTGCAGTGTTTTGATTGCCAAGGTTAATTTAGAACTACCTAAACGGAGCATTGATAGCCCATTGATTAACGTTGGCAGGTATTCCTTAAGGTTGCAGCCCCGTAGAAAACAAGGTGAAATGAGCTATTTTGCTTGTAAAATAACGGCCAAAAAAGGTACCCTATATATATCATGCATGTCACTTTCAGAAACGCATTCTAACTCGTTATTTTCCCGACAAAGCGACGCATATGAATGCTAGTTTCTCGGACGAATAAAACAGTAATTTTTGAAGATTTTAAAAAAAAGAACTACACGTTTAATCTTTCTAAAATTTTTGCAGTATATTGTACATGTCTTCACGTATTTATCAGAAAATTTTTGTCAAAAAATATTCATTGGAAGCGAAGATACAAGGAGAACTACAAAGGTCCTTTAAAAAAAGTTGAAATACGGGTGACGGTGTCGGTCATGCCAGGTTGCTCGAAAAAAAAAAAAAAATTCTAGTAAACTACATGAGTTTCTCTAGAGGATGGACTTCTAGCTTTTGAAAATATTAAAAATTATAAAAATGGCGTAGTTTTGAAAAAAAATTTCAATTTTTGCTTAAAAAAACGCTCGTTTTTTGTTTATAAAAGTTGTAATTTTTTATATAACAAAAAGTTGGAGGTCCATCCTCTGTAGAAACATATAATAAAGACTGTGTAAAATTTGAAGTTGATCGGATGATTAGTTTTCGAGCTACACCGTCACCCGATTTTAAAAATGCAGTTTTGAGAAAAAAGCATTTAAAATTTTCAACGCAGATTTAAAGTTTACATGGGTAAACTAAATTTTAAACACAGTATACTAAATTTATTATCTGTATACTAAGTCTATTAAGTGTATACTAAGTTTCTTTTACGTTTATGAATTTCACAGTTTCGGTATACTAAAATTCGTATACCTGTTTACTACTACATCATTTTGGTTATATGGCCGTTTCCATTCATTCCCATTATGATCCCTTCACTGAGAAAAATGGATTGTAAACGGTAATGAAAAATATGTGACTAGGTATAATCTTGGACGATTAATTATGGGACAGCGATCTATAGATTATTAAAACCATAATTTCTAGATATGTTAAAAAAAAGATAGTATCAGATAATATCTAGATTATAAACAGAAACGCACCAGATTTTAACATTTATAATCCAAGGTATTAAAGCTTGTACCAACACTAAGATTTTAATTAAAAGTTTACACAATCTAAAGCAAAGAATATCATTTACCAATTCTGATAATAATAATTATAGAATTTTTTGTATTGAACTTCACAAGTTTCCTCTCACTTAACATTGAATTTTTACATGGCTTGTGGTAGTTTGACTTTGAATTTAGTTTATAAATTCACATCCGGTCCCATTGTAAATTTTGAATTTTAATACTGTTAAAGGGATAAGTATTTATCTATTTACTTCTCCTAAAATCGGATTCCAATGTACGACCTTGTTAATAACCAATTATCTAATGGCCGAGTCGAAAAGTCTCAGACAAAGCGTTCACGTGTTTGAGAAAAGAGTGAAACATCCATGTCCGCCATGATACTTAACGGGCGTTTATTATCTTCAGATGTTATAAATTAATTGCTTAAGATTATAAAAATCTAACATCTAGAGATTATGTTTAGTAATATCTTTGTACATTAGGTAAAACTTATAGATCATATACATTAACATATTTTATATTATCGGAGACTATCCTTTAGTTTTATCATCCAGGTTTTATGATTAATTTTTCTCAGTGTTTTTTTACGATTTGGTTCAGTTATTTTGTCAAGCGATACCGTAGTAACCACTGGCATAATAGATGTGTGTAATATCTCATTGTTTTTCTTTCAGATAAAGTACTTAGTCAGTTTACATATTATACAAAAAAGAGTGCAAATCCAAAAATAAATAGAGACGTTAAAGTTGGAGCTTGAGATTAGAACCATGATTTGAACTGTTAGACTGTTGGAACAAGCAAGAGATCATAAAATGTAAAGGGGTACGGCAAAAGGATGGGCTCTCCATCCACAGAAGAGAGAAAGAGCCACACTAGTATCTAGATTGAAGAAAGATGACTAGCAGATGGTTAGAGGGGGACCACAACTATTGCGCCTGCGCAGTAGGCGTGGGAACGTTGCTGGGGTCTCCTTCTGTCTCCCCTGTACTCTGTAGGCCTTTCTCTCCGCACTGCCCAGCGATCTCGCAAGCGTATGCAAGCGTAAGAATACTAAAGCTAAGACGGCTAAGATTTTAGCTTTAGATTTAGAAGTTTAGACTCTTTGAGACTGAACCGATGGCCGAAGACTACCGATCACGGCCGACTAAGTACGATGCACTGCCCTGGGCCCTGGGGGCAGTGTGACGTCTGTGGCAGGGGTGCTCAGTAACTGGGTGACTAATGCTTAATTTTTTTTTTTATTTTTTGTTTAAGTACCAAACACACTATTTACCATTTCGAGATGTTTCTAAGAGAACTATCTAGCGTACGCTTATTCGTCAAGCACTTTAAATTAGATACTCTTTTTTAATCGTGCCCAACCAATACACGTTCGCTTTTATTGGATTTATTGTAATCAAATATATTGAGATATTCCAACAGTTTTGAATTAAAGGTGTTTATTAAAAGTTAAATCTGATATTATAAATTTCAGAATTCAACTTTATTCAGCCGCTTAATTAAGCGGCTGAAAGTAAAAAGTGAAGTAAAAATGTTTGTATTAACAATTCGTTTTTGCTGTAAGAATTAAATTTTTATTGGATACTCCTTTCCCAATAATACTACTTAAATATTTTACGCGAAAAAGTTTGGATCCCGTGCTTTTCCAATACTAATTTTTCATAAGGGTTAACTCTTTTCTTTTGTGATGATAAATCATTTCAGCCTGTCTAATCTAAAATATACACAATACCGATAATGATGACTACTTACTTGCAATATGACTCGCCACGTGACGAAGACGCGCAGAGTCCTCCATTCTTACATGGACTTGGAGAACATGACACAAAACCTGAAACAGAAAGAAGATTATATGTAATTAAATATTTTACAAAATATTTTATGGCTAAACATAATTTTCCTAATGTGATTCAATAAATATTCGACATAACTCACATTAATTGCAACTATTTTAGTGCACATAAACATTTTTCTTATAAGCGGTGAAATTTTTAGCTCATTTTAGCTCATTTTGAATAAACTGGATTATCTAAAAGGCTGCTATGTTCTTTTATTGTAAAGGTATACATATAAATGATTCTCATTTCACACGTGGTTTGACATGGCTCTCCATTTTTTTCTGGTTTGTAAACATCTTTTGTTAGTTCATTCACACAAATGTACGACTATTTCAATTATTTAATCTTTGAAATAGCTTGACATAATTCTTACTTATTTAGAATCTTTGTGTAAAATAAATTTAAAAACAGTCATTAAGATAATAACAGTTTTTCTATTTTTGTTCCAATTCTGATAACATAAATTATCGATTAAGCAAATAATTATATTCCCGGGATTATTTATACCAGACGGACCTACCCCAATATATTTTCTATTATTTCCCAAAATTTCATTACGATATAAGTTTCACACGTCTACTTAGAAGAAATTTTTTTCACCAAATATTGTTTGCAAAAATATATCCTATGATTTATGTTTCAATAAATAAATTATTTTAAATAAACCAATCTTTTCAGTGAAAATCTTTCGAGAAAAAAAATTAGTCTGAATTTTGAAACTTATTTTTAAGGATCTGAAAATAATAAAGATTTCAAAGGTTTTAACCAAATCTTCTAGTAATTTAAATGCTTCTAACAAGTTAAAAAAATTGATTAAAGAATTTGAGAAAAAAATTTAATTAAAAAGTTCGAAAACAGATTAAAAATATATTTTAAAAATCTCTTGAAATCCCTTAAAGAATTCCAGGATAATTTTTAAAAATTATAAAAATCTCTTGTAAAACCTTAAAATTCTACAAGAATCTTCGAATTCTTTTAAACTTTTAAAAATCTTTTGAAATCCTAAAAATAAAAATCTATTAGCATCTCCGGAAATTTCTAAAAATTCTTTAAAGGATATATTTACATATAATTACAATTATATGTACAACATGCCCTTAATGTGATACATGTGCCCTTAATGTGATTAATGTCTTTTTACCCCTTGAAATATCCTTAAATCCCAGGCAACGCCGCGTTTGGCCTTTAATAACTTCCACAATTTTTGAGATATTTGAACAGCTTAGGAAAATAAAGGAAAATGAAAATCCAAAAAACTGTTTTTGAGTTATACACAGAAAAAAAAGTTTTAAATTAAGCCTGAAAGGACTAGTTTGTGTTACATTTTAAGCCAGTTTGTTTTATTTTAAGCCAGTTTTTAGGCTTAAATTTAGTTTTAAGCTCAAATACTGGCTTAAAATGAAACAAAATAGCTTAAAATGTAACACAAACTAGTCCTTTCGGGCTTGATTTAAAACTTTTTTTTTCTGTGTAGGCAAAAAACGATTTTTTTTTGGAAATTTTGGATTTTGCAAACCTGAAACCAAGTGAAACTCGGTGAAATCATCTAATTTTGTCAAAATGTCAATGATTTGTGCAATTTGAGCGAAGAAATTCCAACAGTATCGCGAAATATGGCGATATTGTGGAAAAATGAGTGTTTTTTACCTTTAATAACTTCCGCAATGTTTGAGGTATTTGAACGGCTCTTGCGACAAATTGTCAGGAATGACAGCCGGGTTTAGGAAAATTAAGGAAAATCAAAATCTACATAGAAAAAACAAGGACTGAAAGTGTTTACAGCTGAATTTCAGTCTTAAGTCAGTTTTTAGTCTTGTTTTAAGACTAAGAAGTCTTAAAAGTCTTTTAGTCTTAAAACAAGACTAAAAACTGACTTAAGACTGAAATTCAGCCTAAAAACTGATTTCAGCTGTAAACACTTTCAGTCCTTGTTTTTTCTTTGCAAAAAAATTTCGGCTTTGGAAGCTTAAAAATTTTTTTGACAATTTTATTTCAATAAATGTGAAAAAATCGTCAGATTAGACGTCTCAAACTTCAACTAAATATTATAATATTTAATATAAATTCAGGTAAAACTGCAACTAATATTGTTGACAAGTGTCAGGATGAGCATGTGTTCTGGTGAGATTTAAAGTTTTCAGTCTCAATGAGAAAAGAGAATCACACGTTCATATGTGTGAGTAGTGTGACATTTGTACAACCCTATATAAAAGTGTATTAGTGACAAAGTGGCGCGGGTGGCGATACGAATGGAACATCTGCCGGAGGTTGAACCCCTCCCTTTTAGAACATCAGCACCTTGCACCACATTACATAGATGCCCATTGGGCCTCTCCTTATAATTCCTCTCACCGTTGCCATTGCCAGCGTGATGCTTCATATTAACTGTGATGAAAACATTTACCGCATCAATATCAGACTTGAGTTGATATGAAAGATTTCGTTTTTATCGGATGCGATATTGAATTTATAGGGGCACAATATTGTCCCAAAGACATATTCTGCCTTGCCCTGTAAAATTCTACACTCTAGCAGGGATGGATAGGTATAATATGTACCTGATGTAATTTACATCATTTTTACACGTAATATTCTATGTGAGGAGGATTCTATCAAAACTAAACATGTCCACTTTTGGCGAAAATCGATTTTTTTCCAATCTAGTACCTCTGGCACATCTTCGCATGTCCCAAACATTTGGCGGAGCAAAAGTTATTTTATCCACGTTAAAGAGGTGGCAACTTAGCTGTTTCAATCAAAACTCCACAGTAAAAAAGAATACTTGATTTCAGTTAAAAATCGAACTATTTTAAAGTGTAACAAAAAGAAGCACACGTAATCTGAAATTAAGAATGATATCTGCGCCTTAAATTAAGGAAATAAAAATAATGCAGTTCAGATTGTCACAAAATAAAATTAAGGCGATATCTTTTCTGACAGTCAGACTTTGAAATATTTTGAAATTTAAGTATGATCTAAACTGAAAGTAAGATTTACATAAATCAAAATGAAGTGTGATGATAGCCTTACATTTCTTTCAGGTTCCAATCAACTTACTTTCAGAACAGTGTTTTACTTTTTTCAGTTAACAGATACTTATTTATTATTTAATATAAGTTACTACTTGCTTCAAGATCTTAGTACAGTTTAACAGAGTGTCTACTATTTTTCGACCACCGAATTCCGGGCTATTTCCTGGTTATAAATATAAAATTTCTTCTGACTAGAATCATAAATAAAACGCATTTAACATAAGGTTTCCCTATGTGTAATTTTATGTATTGCGATATTTTATTATATTTAAACAAAATAATATTTTGGTAATTTATTGTGCCTAAAACTTACGAATTTTGAGGGAAAAAGAAGCATGCTGCAATATTTTGCAAAAACTTTAAATGTGATTCTCGGTTTAGATTTTTATTCTCGGCTAATTCCCGGTTGGTAGACACTCTGTTAAATTTAGTTTCTTGCTTAATTCAAGTTAATTCTGAAGTTAAGTCGAATACTTCTTCCCTGACCGTTAGAACACCTGGAAATACATTTATTACAGATATATGTTACAGATATATGTATAGGATTTAGAGTAACGCGTAATAACCCAACCCTGCTATCTACCGTGGATGTGATTTCAATGCTGGAGTAGCAATGTACCTGAAACTTCGAACGTTCATAAGGTCGACTTCAAAAATCCAATTTAAACATCAATGTAAGGCAGTTGAAGAAACTCTTCACCAAATTTCATGATATTTAAACCAGTTCTCTGAATTCTAGAGCGTTATAAATTGAAGAATTTGAATTTTTTTTATTACTGATTTTTCAAGACAATTTTTGAAAAACTCGTTCATATATAATGTTATGAATCCAAATGAATTGTTGCAATTGTTGTTGCTAATTACAATGGTCATAAATCAATAATCAGGGCGACGAATCAGCAGACGATTTTAAATTCCCTATAATATAATATAATATAATATAATATAAGGCAAAAAATTGACCCTGCGACTATAAATAAAGTAGAAAGAACTTTTCTGAGTTGATCAAAATTATTAAAAGAATTAAAAATTGAATTTTACTGCGAGTAGAAGTGAATGACCGATTTTAAAATTAAATTCCTGATCAAATCGTCACCCTGTAAATTAATACGACGTAAAAGAAAGCCAAATATTAACGTCAAATTCGAAATCAGCGACATAAAAAAACGTTTAAAACTGTTATTAATTAACTGCTAATTATTAATTATCTATTAATTAAACTCAAGTTGAGTTCAATAGAAAAATTTTTAAAAATATTAAGAAGAGATAAAAAGTTCGAAGAAAAGAATCTTCATTTGATAAGGAATACTGATAAGGAATGTTTGTCGATATTGAAAAGATTTCTACGAGAGTCTATAAATTTAAAATAGATTGTGAGTAATTTTGGGAGTCATTTTTTAATCTGCACGTAAATCATTTCCCTCTTTTTTCTAACAGAAACTGCGGTTACAATTTTCTCATGACTGGAAAATCTGAACGTTCAATTCAACAATTTTTTGTATTGCTTGTATTTTAAACTAGATACAGTTTTTAAAAATTGATTCATTAACATTGAAAATAATTCTGTATGAAAGAAACTTGTTATTTTTGGTTGAAACAATATTTCTGGATAAAATAGAATTGGGAAAAACTATTTCACTCATTTGAACATTCAAAACTTCCAGTATACATATTTTTTCACGATTTTGAAGATTTCAAGGCCTCCGAGCCACGGTAAAATTGTTTTCACCTAAAAAAATTCGACAATCATTTTGTGCTCAATAAAAGACAACGATAGTATGCAGAAAATCAAAATTGACTCTGTAAATATTAATATAGGTATACCTAACACAGTCGGTCTTTTTTAAATGGCCGCCATTTTGAGTCAGTAAGATTGTAGAAAAGGGCTGCAGATCAAATCGATTTTTATGGTATAAATAAACATAATACAAAGTTGTTTACTTGTGTCGTAATTTTCAACTTTTTTTATGTCTCAATGTCCCTCATAAATTCAAAGAAAATTAAATTTCAAACAATTAAAATGAAACGAGTGCCGGACAGTTGGACGAATATCAATGTCCTTTTAAATACACAGCAAAGAAAAATACTAATTCATGAGATCAAGGCAAGTATCAAATTAAGAAGAGTCATTGAAACCTCAATATGTCTAAATTCCAGCTTATTTCGACGGGTAAATGTTAAAACTGTAAAAAGCTTTGGAGATTTTAACGACCAATGTGCGCAAGAAAGGTAGTAAAAAGTCGGTAGGTGGACGAAAATCTACAATGTCTGACGCGAGGAGTTGCTGTTATTATTTATGGAAGTAGTTGTTTCAGAGGCCGCTGAGAGACAAAGCGTGAAAGAAAAATGTAGAGAGAATTTTAATTTTGTGACTCTTTGAAAGGGCCTTTAAACAATGTACAGTAGGTACTCATAATTGATGAAAACAAAGCAAAAACCTTCAAAGGAAGGGAGAGGGTTGTTGAACGGCAGAACGGGATGCGAGTGCAACTGCGAGTGCGCCGGCGCTAGTGTCGCGAAACCTGTTGCCATGCTCAACATGTGCAGAATGTACTAATTCACGTTTTTCACAAACTATATGAAAATAAAATCATTGAAAAGGCATACCTGAAGCTGTAGGCAAACTGAGGACTAGCGTGACAACGATGGCGAGTAAGGCGTAATCCAATTTTCGCCGAGGCAGCAACATGATGCTGGGAATTTTATTCACACACATTCAGGGACACACACTCATCAGATTAAGCATTAAGCACTCACTAGAAACACTCGAAGACAACCCGATACCCGTCATTTAATTACGCACATCGTCCCCGGCCCGTTAATTTTGCACTGAAATTCGTCAATGTTTACTTTCTGGCACGATAACATTAAACGCAAAAGACATTCGGGACTCATTCACGAGCGCGACCGCGTCGGAAACACTTCTGCGGGACCTATTGTTCACTTAACGCGCTGAAAGTAGTCCCAACATGCGCGCGCAACCATGCGTATTCCTACGCTCGCAGGATAGCCGGGTAGCCTAAGCCCCATATGCTTTGCTACTATTTCCAATATGTAATTTTTTTATCCTCAGCGAATGGCAGTTGAGTTTTGAGAAAGAGTCAAAGCTACAACAGAAATGTTATTGTTCAGCTGAATTTAGAATTTGGTAATTGTTAATCAAAATTAACATGGAGAATTGGACCTAAAAAATCGAAATTTTTATTTTCTTTCTTTTCAGGGGCGAATTTTAATTGATTCATTTACAAAATCAACCTTCGATTTTTAAAGGCGGTATATTACGTCAGGAAGGATCAGAGAATCTCCGGTAACTTACCGATATTTTCTCGAGCCATTCTTGGGAATTACGGAAGTATTTTGACTGTTTTTTCTTAATTTATGAAAATGTATATTTTATAGGGAAAACTGTTCAACTTGGACAACTTGGTTTTTACTGTAAAACCAAAAGATTCTGAATGTAAAAAAATACGGTGAAAATAATTCCTGAAATTTTTAATTCGTGAATAAGAATAATATTGCCGGAAATTCTTATAATATAAAAGAAATATTTATTAACAATAAAAATCAATTAAGAGTTTAAAAAAATTAAAAAATAATTTAAAATTAATCCAGAGTTTATCCAAAAATATTATCCAGAATTTTTGTTCAAAACTTTGAAGAAAAATTAGAAGAATAAATTTCTAACACAAACTTTGAATAAAAATTAAAAAATAATTTTTTTGAATAAAAATGTTGAAAAAAAAATTATAAAAATAAACTTTAATTATCGGGAATTATTTTTTCGGCAAATAGATGCCCCACTTTACTTCCTTTTTTATTTTCCTAGAAAATTAAAATATCTACAAAATTACGAGATTAAAAAAGTGTGCAAATAGAATTTAATAAATAATAATAAAATGAAGCTTTCTCCGCAAGATGTCAGGAGCCAACAGCCTCATGAAAATTGAATTTAAATCTTTTCACAAAGATTCTAAATAAGCTTGATTTTTAGATCTCATCTAACAATTTTAATTACTTGGAAAAATGAAACACACTGTTTTTGAAATTTTGAAGATCAATTTTCTTTAAAGTAGAAAGAAAATAGTTATGATTGAAATATTTGAAAAAATACTGAGTAATAAAATTTGGGACAGCCTAGTGTATGTGTAAAATCTTGCACTAGTGCAAGCTTGGACACTTAGATCCTTTGGCGCTTTTTAAGGGGCACCGACAACCGTCCGGTGAGTGACGGCACAATTCTCGATCCTTAGCTGATACCTTGGAATCTTTTCAGCAACAGACATCACTAGACGAGTCGGAGGGAAGAACCTATACGTATCAGAAGACAGAAAGCGAAGCTCCTTAATTATACAGTTTTACTTGGACTTGGACACGCGTGGAAGGAAACGTGCGCGCTTCTGGCTTAAAAAAATAACTGAATCGATGGATGGATGCAAATGTCGTAATGACGGGTCTAGAAGTAGAAGGCCTTTTAAGTTAAGAGATGCCGCCAGATATTTCTCGAGTTCGCTTTAACTGATTCAAGAAAACAAATCTGCATAATAGAATAGAATGGAGAAGAAACAATGACATTGGCATATATATCTAAATTAATTACGTGGACAACATAGTAAATATAAACATAATTTTTTAAAATAATTGAACCTCGGCCAAAATTTACGTTTAAGGGCTTGTGATACTATAAGAGCAATTTAATTTCCCCAAACTTACACCCGCAATAATAAATATTTTTGTTAAAACTAGCCCATTTATCTCCCTCTGTATAAAGCGTAGATAAACGGCCTAGTATTAGCCCATTATTATTTTCCATACTTGTGTAATACAACATTGTTATTAAGACTCTTATGTATCATCATATATGTATAATAAATTTTCGAATATCATACCTGTTGATAGGCAACCAAATATACACGCTTGCAAGCCGTCGTCCTACTAGGTCGGTAAATCAAGCAATGACATTAGCACGCGCCTGAAAGTAGGCATACCAGTATGTCAACGTGTATTAATAGATTACTTACTAATGAAACATGATTTATATTAATGGTTTATATTTGAATAATTAAATAATAACATTAATAAGAACAATATCTTATAATTTTGGACTTTTTAGGGGTATTATTTGAGAAGCAATAAATATAAGTTTTTGGCCTCCTTTACACTTTTCAAGAATACCCTACAAAAATTTTATAATGAAATTCGAAACGGTTTGGCTTCTAGAGCTATTTTCACAAAAAGCCTTAAAAGAGCACCGAGGCAAAAGCTCGACTAAAGAAGCTCGATTGGCAAAAAAAAATAAGAGAAGAAATTGAAAAAGGTGAAGAAGAAGAAGACCTTTTTTATGGTGCAGGCATAGCTGATTAGTGTCGAATTGAATGAATAGCTGTAAGTAGAGAAAACATCCAATATTCCGTCAACTTTAATCCCGTTTTTCTCGAAAAATTATTTTTCAGATTTTCCGAATTTACGGACACGATTATTCAGTGAGTTTTCAACCTAAAAAAATTAAAAAAAAAAAACAATTTAAAGGGAATTAAATTCTCTAGTCTGTAAACCTCTCGGATTTTATTTAAGAAATTTATTTATCCACTTATTTGCAAAAATAAACAAAAATTGACTCAAAAATTTGTTCAAATGTCCGCCATTTTGTTAAACATTTTTATTACATTTGAAATTGAGGTTCACAGACTAGGTATTAGTGTTATAAAGCTAAAAAAATTTGGGTCCCATTTTTCAGACAAACCTAGCATGCGTGAAAGTGTACGCAAATTCATGCCAAAAAAAGAAAGATCATAACTTCAACAGGACACCAGCAGAGTATTTATGACAATTATTTCATAAATAAATTTTTTTTACTTCTTAGAATTGTTAATAAAATCCTCTCAAAATTTCAATAAAAAATATCTTATAGTTTTTTTCAAAAAAAATTCCTAAAGTTCACGTTCATTTTTCGCCGTTTATATGAGGATACCCCCTTAAGGTCAAACTCCTGCCCCATTACATAAATTCCATTGTTTTTAAATTAAAGTATTTTTGAGATTTTTATGGGCTTTTGAATCCCCTAAATGAAAGTTATCCTCGAAATTATCGAAAAACCACTCTTCTCAAAAATCAACCCCTATAAAAAAATCCAACATTTCTAAAAATGAACCACGCTATATTTCTTTTAGTTTAGTTTGGATATTCCAAATATACCAAAATTAATTTTTGAGCTTTATTCTTTGGTGTCACAAATTTTCAACCCTTTTCGCGCAGATTTAACTTTGCCGAAAAATAAAAATAATATATTAACTTTGAAAATAAGAGATTGTTTTGCGTACACAAATGAAGCTCAGAAATATAGGGTGGTTCATTTTTAGAAATGTTGAATTTTTTTATAGGGGTTGATTTCTGAGAAAGATGGTGTTTTGATCATTTTCATTTAGGAAATTCGAGAGCCCAAAAAACGCTTAAAATTATTATGTGCTTCAATTTTTGGAAAGTGTTTCTGTAATAGGGATTGATTTTAGAACTTACGAGTTTTTTTTGAGAGAGTTGGTTTTCGCGAAATTCAAGAACCCAAAAAGCCCAAAAATACTATCTGCTTCAAATTTTGAGAAATGGAAATTCTATAATGGGAGTTGATTTTTGGAACTGAAGAGTTGTTTTTTAAGTTTTTTTGCGGAATTCAAGAGACAAAAGTTTGAAACTCGAAATTCTAATCTCCATATTACTCAACGGAAATTATAGATAAATATTTTTCAGCTCTGTAAAACTAATCTTTTTTCAATATTTTTTATTTTACTTACAAAATATTTGAATTCGATATTTTCTCGCTCTGTACGCACAATTCTAGTCAAAAAAACAATTGATTAATTCTACTTAGCGAAAAAATTCCAATTTTATTATGTGTTACAAGTAAAATGAAGAAATTGAAATACTCTGTACTTCAAATTTTGAAAAATGGAATTTCTGTATAGGGGGTTGATTTTGGAACTGAAGGGTTGTTTTTAAAGAGTTTTTTTTTTGCGGAATTCAAGTGTCAAAAAAGCCCAATTTATATGATACAATTGATTTCTTTTTACATAGTTATTTAAGACATTGGATGTGCTAGCAAAAAAAAAATTAGTAAAATTGATTTTTTGAAAAATGTAAAGGAGCCCAAAAATATTTATTGGCGTACAAAAAAAGCCCCAAAAAGTCCAAAATTATGACATTTTCATAATCAAATGCATATGTGTTCAGAATTATATAAACAAAATTTTTTTTTTAAATAAATAAAAAATTTTGTTTTGAATAAACAAGGGATAAGCAAGTTTTAGACATCGCTCCTTTCCATTTCACTCACGAAGATTGAAATCGATTCAAATATATGTAGATATAAATTAAATTTCTACGTTTTGCGATCTACTGAGTTAATTAGGTCCCAGGACTCAGTTGATCTTTCCAAGTTCTTCAACTGACGTCCTCTCTTATCAAAAATTGAGAGTTACTCCTAACACCACATTCAAAACCGGTTGTAATTTGTAAAAACGACTGGAAAGTTGGAAACAATTTTTTTTTGCAAATCTTTTGGCGGATGTTCATACCATAGCCGAGATGAAAGTGTAATGAAAATTGGAGGGGCTGGGATATCAACTTATCAAGGTCATGGGATTTAAAAATAATGGCCTATATCATGAGATTTCATTTTCGAAAATGATTTACTGTAAAGGATGCTGTCGTAGGTAAGCGACTTCATCTGGCACAGACCCACTTTGAAGAGTGAAGAGACTTTTGAATGCCTCGATGAGTGACCGACTTCCCTCCCACCCTGTACTCTTCTCTCTTTTATTACTACCCACAACACTTGTTTTCTCGGTCATGGCTACGGAAATACAGGCACTAGATTCGTTCAATATTATCCTCACGAATATATACAAATACAGGTAGTCGTCTTACGAGCTCTGCCACTTGTACTGATCCTCCACTCTCCTGCCTTAATTTCTCAGCATCTTCACTATGTGATAAAGAAAGATAGGAGACAAAGAAGTATGAAAGAGTGAGATAAATATTTCTCTTAGGAGGAGTAGCTTGCAACCAGCGATTTTTGACCTACAAAAACCTTGAGAAGCGTTGAACGTCTGAAAACTCGATGAAACCAATAATAGTCTATAGACGTCCTCGACAAGAGAGGATGACGGTCGTTACTTCCTTCTGTAGTGAGTCAATTTTCCCAAATCGTTGACTTCCGAGTCGATGAATATAAAGCTGAAACAGATCATTTGTTTTTATTTTTCCCTGGATCAGTGATATTTTTTGTTTTGTGTTCGTGATTTTATTTGAAAGTGAAGGAACTACCGAGAAGATGAGGATACTATGGGGATCATCATGTTTGCTGGTAAGGATGTGAATTGTTATGAATTCAGATAGAAAATTAAAAGAATTGAAATTATAATATATCTAAATTTTCAATTTGTGGTCTCTCTTGAAAATTTTTGTTCAGTTTCGACGAAATTGTTAGTTTTTAACTTCTTTTCAAAATTTCTTAAGTTTTTTCTTTTTAAATATTCCTATTCAAAAATTTTCTTTTATACTCAAAATTTTGTGTTTGACATTTACTCTTGTAATTTTTTTTCAAAATTCTTGAGAAAAATTCTGGATTTTTTAGATAAAATTTCTGGATTAATTTCTGGACAAAAATTGTGGACAAATTTTGAACCAATATTTTTTAAGAGAAATTTTTAACAGAAATTTTACAGATGTTTTGAATACAAAGTTTGTAATAAATTTGTTAACATATTTAAAAAAAATTATTATTTGGAATTAAGGGCGTTGGACCCAAGTGTTAAGCACAGAATTCTATTCTCCATTTTACGCAACGAAAATTATAGATAAATATTTTTTTCATAAAATGAATACAAAATCTAACTTCAAAATTGAATATTTTTATTTTACTTAAAAAATATTTGAATTAGATATTTTCTCACTCTGTACGCATAATTCTAGTGAAAAATTGAATAAGTCTACAAAGGGAAAAAATTTCAAATTTAATATTTGTAGAGTAAAATAAAAAAATCGAATTGATAAATTAGAACTTGGCTCCAACACCCTTAAAATTTTCTGAAATTTGAAAATTCATTGATTTTAAATTCTCGGGAAATTGAAATTTTGGTAATAGTTTTTCTATTATCGTTAATAAATATTTTCGGACTTAATTAAATTTCGTTTTATAAGCATTTTCGTGAATATTATGTTTTCGCGAATTTAAAATTCTAGGAATTTGCATATTTTTGGAATTTAAATTTTCGGGAATTATTTTTATTAATTTAAGTGCTTAAATTATTATTAAGTGTCCTAATTTTTTGGTTACATTTTCCACAGTCGCGTTCCGTTTCGCTTTTCCGCATTGGAAATCGAACCCGCGACAACGGGGCTAACTAAAGAGGAGGAGAAACCACATTAGAAGGCTGAATATTTAGTTTTTTTTTTGCCAGGGAAGAATACATCAAAATTTTTTAACTGAATTGTATTTTCTTGTCCGTGTGTTAAAGTATATGGTAATAATAAAATATAATAAATTATAATATAATAATTTAAAAATTTTGTTAGCTATAAATTATGAAGAAAATATGAACCAAATTATAGGTAAAAAAAAATTCAAAATCTATTTTTTGAATGTTTAAGAAAAAGGTATCAATTTTTACAATTTTAAAATAGTTTTTTGCAACAATAAATACTGTTGAAAACAAGGTATCATCCCAGTTGTAGGTTTATATTCTTGGCAATTAAATAGAGAAAGTTTATGGAAATTTTGAACATGATCGGCCGATTAGTATTTAGTAAGTAATTAAGTTGATAATTAATCAATAATAAAAACGTCTTACATGCATTTTTTTACATTTATTTTTACTGACAATTTACGTAATAAAAAAAATCTTGAACCGACTAGTGTGGTTTTTCCTCTAAACCCGATGCTAAAAAAACAATATAAAATAATTAAATATTTACTAATTAGTGCAACACATTTTTTGTACTTTCCTCAATTGCTGAGTATTATTGATTTTCTCTCAGTTTTTAATAATAATAATAATAATAATAATAATAATAATAATAAATTATTATTTTATCATATCTTATCTTATCATTTTTTATACTTTAATTTTGTTTATGTTGAAATTGATCTAACTTAGAAAATAAATAATGAACTTCTATTGATTCAAAATGAACTTTTTTCACACAGATAAATTACAGATAAATTTTTGTTAATGTTACCTTGTTCAAAAATTTCATAAAAGGATATGATAATTTTATTAAATGAAAGAATTCTAGATTCTATAAATGTTATGTAATTACATAATAAGTAGGCACAACATTTTTTGGTCAAATAATCAAAATCCTTAATGCGAATAAATAGTGAAAAAATAATTTCCAAAAATCCAAATTCTCGAAAGATGCAAATTCCCGAAATTTCGATACACCGAACATATGTATAATAAAAGTATAAAATTACAAACATTTCAAATTCTTGAAATTTCATTTTTTTTCAATTCTAATTCCCGAATTTTTTTTCAAAATTTGTCTTAAAAATTTCTGTAGAATTTTTTAAAAACTTGTCAAAAGGTCTCCAAAAATTGTTCTTAATATTTTCATTAAAAAATATACATAATAATTTAATATTGAAAAAACTGAACTGCTCTAATTAATATAAACCTACCAGTAGTCGTGACGTCCTTTTTACTACTTTTTGCATATGTTTTAACGAATTGTAATTGTTTTTATATTTTACTGGCGCCGCCACGATTACTGGGAAATCTATCTTATCTATATTTTATCTTTATTTCTGTAATTAATAAATGTAATTAATTATTATTGACTGGTTAAAATAAAATAAAAAAATTGCAACATGTAAACTTGAGTATTTTATGTACCTATTTATATTTTAGAAATGCTTTTACTGGTTAAAATTGAAACTTTAATTTTTACTGTGCATTACTGGATCGACTTACTTTTAAATATTCGAAAAAATAAGTGATGCAAGCAATTCGTTTTATCCAATAACTTTCTCATTCTAAATTATTGTTAATCTACTCTTTAGCCATGCGTACTTAATTCTGCCGACTAACAGTTATAGAAATTGAAATGTCTTTCAAATTTGAATGACATGAATTGAGATACAAATTAGTGACGAGTGGGTCAATAAATAATAGGCTCGCGAGGATCTAGAGGAAATCTGGTCGGAAGTTGCAGGAGAAAGTAAAACAGTATTCTTAGATCTTAGAATTCCATAATTAAGCTATGGAGGGTCTTCCTTCTGCGGAGGCGGCCGCTCTACAATCACTCTGATGGAAATAAAAATATAGAAATACGATAGAAATTTTTTTATTGGGAAAGATAGAGATCTATGTTTTCCTATCGATATCTAATCGCGTAAATTAATATTCATATCCGTTTTTTTATCCTCGAGATGGGTAAAAAGATAGGACATTTAAAAAAAGGATAGATCGTAAATTTTAAAAAGGATAAAATTTCGTGGCATCTTTTAATCGAAAAAACAAAATCCGGAATGTAAAAAAGTTCCCATAAAATAATTCCCGAAAATTCCAATTCCTATCAATGCAAATACTTGAAATGTCACATTCCGAATAAAAAAAGATATTCTAGTTTAATTTGCGAAGATTCAAAATCTCGAAAATAAAAGAATACTTTTTTTTAATGTTTAAAATTTTCGTACAAAATTTGTCTTCATTTCTCCAGGATTTTTGTTTAGAATTTCTTTTTAAATTTCAAAACTTTCGATCAAATTTCTCTACAAAATTTGTTTAAAAAAATTTTTGTTATATAAGTTTAATACATTTCTAAAAAAAATGTATATTAAATAATTATTTTTGAAATATTTGTAACAACCATAGTAGAAATATAATAATAATATAAAAAAGAAAAATGAGTACGGCACGCGGTATTCCCAAGCGGTCACCCATCCAAGTACTAACCGCGCCCAACTTTGCTTAACTTAAGTGATCGGACGAGAACTTGTGTTTTCAAAGTGGTATGGTCGTACCCATTATTTTTCCTTACTTAAATCGTACTGCATTTGTTATCAATATAATTCAATAAAGACAATGTCTTTTAACTGAAAAAACAAAATCTCGAATGTGAAAAAGCATCGAAAATATAATTCGGAAAATTCGAATTATATAATTCATATAATATAATAATCAAAAATATAATTCAAGAAATTGAAATTTCGGGAAGTTGAAATAACGGTAATATTCTACTTTCGTTAAACATTTTCGTCAATTTTCATTGGGAATTATTTTATCGATACTTTTTTAAATTCAGGTTTTCTTTCAATTAAAAAATGTCCCAAAATGTATTGTGTATATATTAGTAGCTTTTAATATTTTTTCTAGATAACTGTATTTCTCTGCACAACAAAAGTAATGTCAACAAATGTCGACAATGATTGCAATGATGAAAACGTTAATACAAAAATATCAGCGACTCTGAAGATCGATAACGAAACGTTAAAAAGTATACCAGAAAACAGCGAAGGAATGGAATACGTAAGTCAAATATAACTTACAGGTTGAAACTTGAAACAATTAAACAGTCAGAACAATACATATGTCTATTAAATAAATTATTCATATCAATTGTTAAAGGATGTGGAATTTCAAAAGAAGTCAGAGAAAAGAAGTGATGCGGTACTGCAGCCTAAGTTTAACAACACAAACAACCACAGAAACAACAACACCAGTAAATTAACTTCACCAATGGAACAAGCAAAGTCTAATGTTGATGAAAATTTGGAAGACGCATCAGAAAAATTGCCAGAAGTATTGTTTTACTTTTATTTAGATTTGTTTTGTTTGTATTTGGATATATTTATTTCAAGGGCGGCTTAAAAATTTACGGGATCTGGGGCTGTAATGACTAAGGGGGGCCCCCCCTTAAGGGCATGTATTACTTACTCGATCACTACCTTACCAACATTTTTTTCTCTGTAACGCTACGTCTACATTTATAAAGATATCAAATTGAAAATTTATAAAATTAAAGAAAATATAATAATGTATGTTTGTTTGGTCTTAAATTTTTGTAAAAATAAAAAAAATTTTGTTGAAAAAAATTTGTTTTTAAAACTGTCAATATTTAGGACTAGACAAACGTACCTTAAGGCTTTAGCTTCAAATATAGAAATTTTCAATGTGGTATCTCAATAAATGTAGACGTAGCGTTACAGAGAAAAATGTCGGTAAGGTAGGGATCGGGTAAGTTTTACATGCCCTTAAGGTCATGTTTTACGGCGACGTTATATTTTTTTTTAAGTCACCATGGTCAAACCGTGTGTGAAAAAACGCAAATGCACAATATAATATTTTTCTATTCGATATAAGCCCCAGGTAGCCTCCCCCCCTTAATCCGCCCTTGATTTATTTACTAACCTGGTAACGAATTTTATTCCGTCTTCAGTAGATTAATAAGCAACGGAATTTATTTCAGGCGCAGGAATGGAGACAATATGAAAGAAGAGACAAAAGAAGACGTCCTTACCGTCCATATACACCAAGAAAGCCACCGGTTGTGAACAGAAGAAATGTATTCCCAGGTAAAATCGAACCTCTCTTCGCCAAATCCAAAACAGACTGACAGAGGCGCCCAAATTTCACCAGATTCCTTCTCTCAATAGTAACATCAATTACGCATGCGTCTGCTCAATTGCGCATGCGTATTAAATAATATTTTTTAGCATTTTAAATTGCGCGCCGATAGCAACCAATTAGATGCCGAGGGCCATGGCATGCGCAGAGTTATCTAGTGACTATTGAGAAAGCTGCTAGTGAAATTTGGGAGGTTATAAATTGTTCAGTCATGAGGGTGATGAGTGTAAATATTTTGATTCGCGTTTTTTCCTCAAACAAGCGTCGTTATGAAATTTACTTACTAATTTTTCTCTTTTGAAACAGAAACAGTTCGATCACCGTTGACAAGAGTGACAAGAAGACCTCAAGATCCAAAACGAGGACCTACAGCAAAAGAATGTACGTTTTTTACGAAAACTGTCTGCCTAAAAGCTGTCGACTATCCACTGTGAGTATCAAAGTTGAGTTTTCTCTGTTCCTTGTATAACAATATTTGCCCACGTCCTAAAAACGTCCTAAAAACGACCAATGTTCCAAACAGTTCCAAAAACGTTTTTAGGACGTATTTGTAACATTGGAGTTTTTTGTCCTGACATAGGACGTTTTAAAAACTTCTTTAAATTTTTTGCTCACTGGGTTACATATATTTTTCACAGAGAAGCTATTATGAGAAGTATTCGAAGTAACAAGGAAATGGTAACTGCTCTTTTAACCGACTACGTTGTGCAAGAATCTGAAATTGCCGAGGATGAAGTGCCTACACGATTTTTGAACAAATATGAAGATAGCCAGGAGAATAAATATGGGAATAGATTTGAAAGTAATGAACTCAAAAGGTGAGAGATACTACATGTTACTTTTCCAGTAAAATATGTACTGTTTGTATTTAAGGGTGTTGGAGCCAAGTTCTATTATAAAAATTCGATTTCTTCATTTTACTCAACAAATATTAAATTTGTAATATTTTCCCTCTGTAGGATTAATCAATGTTTAACTAGAATTATGCGTACAGAGAGAAAACATATCTAATTCAAACAGTTTTTAAGTAAAATGAAAATATTAAATTTTAACATTAGATTTTGAATTCTTCGTTTTATACAAAAAGCATCGAAATTAAATATTTTTTCGCTCTGTATGCAGTCTTATATTTGAAAAAAGATTAGTGCTACAGAGCGAAAAAATATTTATCTATAATTTTCGTTGAGTAAAATGGACAAAGGAATTTCGAGCTTAAGACTTGTATCCAACGTCCTTAAAGACTTTGTATTTGTGTGACGTTCAATTATTTGTTTGATCTGGCTCTTCAATTGACTGTCCTCAATTTACTTTTCCGTTCTTTCAGAAGATCTGACTATCCTTTCGAGAACGTTGAAGAAGGCTTCACATGTCCATCAAAGATTGAATACGCTCGTCCTCAATTGGCTAGAGCAGCATCGGGGATTTGGAAGTATATAATTAACACCGACGAACACACGCAGACTCTTCGTCTTGAAAAGTGCTCGTACGTATTGAGGCTACATATCGATTAAAAATAATTAAATAACGGATAAAATGATTAAACTTGGATGAATATGGGAATTATCTTCTTTTAGAAACTCGCAGTCAAGCTGTTCCTTTATATCTGAGAATTATCGCTCTTCATGTGCACAAGTCTACAATTATCACCGTTTGCTAACATGGGATGCAAAACTAGGTTTGCATATGGACATATTTAAAGTGCCGACTTGCTGTACTTGTCATGTTCACGGCTACGCAGAAATCTATCCTCCACATCAGAAAGATCCCTCTTCAAGAAAAAAAGAAAATTTTCCAGGAGCAGATTTCGCCATCACAGATCACAAAAACGATTTCGAAGAAGTCGTCAAACCGAGTAATCACGTGAATAAGTATAGTCCAAGCTCATACTTTGACACCTCTGTAGGATTCTATAATGAACATTCGCCTTCTTCTTTTGCCTCTGAAGAAAGTTTTCCTCCATTGACTAAATCGAAAACATCATTAACAGATTTGTCGCAAAATCGATCTTCTTACTCGATTCCGGGGCGAAGGTTCAAGAAACCAGCTTCCATCTCTAGACCTTATGATAAAGTGCCTCAACAGCATGCCCCAAATACAAGAGCGCCCGGTTATACGGGAACTCTAACTAAAAACATACGATCAAATAGACCGAATAGGCCTTTCAGAAGGGAGTCTACTTTTGACATGGAAGAGGCAGAAGCTGGTAACAACACTGGTTTTGTTAATAGGTGAGTAATAAGCTGAAAAAATGGACGTATCGAATGTTCCAAACTTTTGAAAGAAATACGTGTGAAAATCGACGAAGAAAGATTTTACGGAAACATGTAGAAATTCAACTCAAATTTTCACTACTCGTGAAAGTTGCAGATTGAAATTCATTCCGAATAAATTTGAAATTTTCTTTATCAATCCGAAATTAAAAATCAATCCGAAATTTTAATCCATATGAATCCGGTCAATACGAATTAATTGCAATTAATCCGAGCTTTCAGTCCGAATGACTCCGGTCCTTCAGAATAAATTCGAACTTCTAATCTGAATGAATCCAGTCGGTCTGGTCAATCCGAACTTTTGATCTGATTGAATACAAATAATTCCAGTCTATACGAATCATTCCGAATTTTTTGGGATTTATCTTGATTAATTCGGGTCGACTGGATTAATTTGTCAGTCAAAATATTTTTAGTTGACACTTGTAATTTTTTAATTAAATTGTAATCTTTTGAATTCCTTTCGAATTCGTAAAAAAAATCATTAAAATCTCGTTATATCCTTAGTAATTCATTAGAATCATTTACAGTTCTTCCAAAAAATCTTTTTTTGACAATGTTTTGCATTTTTAATGTTTTGTACTTTTAATATTTTGCACTTTTTAATGACTTGAAATAGTAACAAGAAAAACAAAATAATTGCGTATATATTGGATTGCTGGCCTGTTAAAATTTTACGAAAAACTTCGAAATCCTTCAAAATTTGTTAAAATCTCTTGAAATTCATTAAAATTTGTTAAAAGTATCCAAAATTTCTTAAAATTATTAGAAATCTCATAAAATTCCCATGAAATCACTTAAAATTTCACAAGATTTTTATAAAACTTATAAAAATCTCTTAAATTCTCTTAAATTGTGTTAAAATCCTTTAAAATTTCACAAAATCTCTTAAAAATCAAAATAATTTCTTGAATTCGCTAAGAATCACTTAAAAATCGTCAAAATTCCCTAAAATACGTTAAAATTTCTTAAAATTCCACGAAAACATTTAAAATCCCTTAAAACCTTAGAAATTGTTTAAAATCTCTCTTTAAATCTCTTCCACGAAATATTTTGAAATTTCTTAAAATTTTACGAAACCTTTTAGAAATCCTAAAGTACGTTTGAATTTAGTAAAAATTACTTTAAAATCGTCAAAATCCCTTAAAATTCTTTGAACCTTTTGAAGTTCCTCTCTAAAAAATTTCATCGCGCGTGTTAGTTTACTAATGTTCATAAATTAATATAGCTTTGCGTAATCATTTCAGATATGGCCGACCGTACAATCGAGAGGAAAATCCTACAATCAAAAAGCAAAACGGACACATAAACGAGACTCCGGGAAGAGTAAACTTTAATTACCATCCGATTTTAGAATTTTTTACACCACACGCCTCGATGCTTCAATCCGCAGCTCGACCTGAGAATCAGCAGTCCAGTTCTACAGAAGCGAACTCAGATTTATGGAAGCCGATCATATCCTCATAAACGTTATTCTTCTAAACACAATGTACCTGAAATATTCTATTTAATATATTTATATTTATAATATTGCGATCAAGAGCACATTATTTATATTTATAAAAGTACTAAATCTTGTTCCTGATGTCAAGAGATCCCAAGTACTTTTCAGTACATAATTAATATTTTTTACGAGATTCAAACGGATCAGTAACGAGGGAATAAAGGGATCGGAAAACCACACTGATAATCAAAAGTTCATGATTTTAAGAGCGTTTTGCGGTTTACATTGAGCAGTGATCTGTAAATTGCCTACTTCCCTTTTCTTCCTCGCAGTCAGTGATCTGACGTCTTTCCGCATTTATTGATCAAGCGTGTCGCCAGAACTCAACTTTCTTCGCTCACTTCTCTCCGCCAAGGAAGTAATCGACTTTTGTCACGGGTTAAACGCTCGATTGAAACATTAGCTGCAAACGCGAGATTAAACTGTACCAGAAGCATACGTGATTTCATCTTGTTTTGTCGTTCTATTATTTTTATTAAAATAAACCTGTGCCTTGTTCATAAGTAAGGCATAAGAATAACTTATTGTTAACTTAACTTTAACTTATTGTTTGTATTAAAGGAGAACTTTTTCTAAATCCTACTAAGTTATTCTTATTAAGTTTTAATTAGTTTTTAAGATAATAAGTTAGCGAAAATAAGGAAAATTTGCTAATTCGACAAAACTCCAGACAGCAATTTTAAAATTATAATTAGAAAATCGTTGAAAAATGGTATATTATATTTATAGCAAATTACCATCGAGTATTGTGAACAAATTGTAAAAAATATGAACGAATTCAAGTATTTTGTCAACGAGACTCTTTCAGAATATTGTGGTTGAGTTGAAGTTTCAGATCTTAAGTGATTTCGGAGAATTTTAAGATCTTAATGAACTTCAAAGGATTTTTAAAAGAATTCAAAACAGTTTAAGGATTTTCAAGAGTTTTCACAAGATTTCAAGGTATTTTTATATTTATCAAAAGGCCGTTCTAGAGATTTTTAGAAATTTCTATAGATTTCACAAGATTTTAGTGATAAGTGGTTTTAAGGAATTTCAATGGATTTTAAAAGAAATCAAGAGAGTTTAAGGATTTTCAAAAGATTTCAAAACAATTTAAGTGATTTTAAGAAATTTTAAGGAATTTATTCTAATGTGGAGTAAATTAAATTAAATCCCTCAAAATTACTTGAAATTCTTTAGAAACTTTTAAATGTTCTTTAAATGTCTTGAAATATTTTCGAATCTCTTGATATATATTACAATCTCTTAAAATCCCTTAAAATTCCTTAAAATCAATTCAAATGTTTTGAAATCTTGTGAAATCTCTGAAAAAATGCATTGATAACTCTTTTCACCTCTTTTAAAAATCCCTTTAAATTCCTTAAAATTTCAATAAATCTCTTGAAATCCTTTTATAATTTTTGAAATCTTATATTATATTAAGATAATAATCTCTTGGATTTCTTTAGGATTATCTAAATCTCTTGGATATTCTTGGAATTCTTTAGGATTATCTAAAATCTTTTGCAATTCTTCAAAGTCCCAGTGGGCAAAAAATTTAAAGAAGTTTTTAGAACGTCCAAAAAACGTTCTATGTCATCAGGACAAAAAATGTCTAATGTTGCAAATACGTCCTAAAAACGTCTTTGGAACATTGGACGTTTTTTGGCCTGACATAGGACGTTTTTAGGACGTTCTAAAGACTGTACATTTTTTGCCCACTGGGGTCTCTTGAAAATTCCTCTGAATTCTCTAAAATTGCTAAATACAAATTTTTGCTGTTGGGAACATTGGAAACTTTTTTTTATTATTATTCCAATAAATGTAAAAAAAATCGTCAGACTAGACGTCTGAAACTTCAAACCAATAATAATGTGGCAAAATTGTATTTTGTTATGGATCCAGTGAGGGTTAGAGAAAATGTTACCTAAATATCCATTTATCGATCACAAGTTCTTCAGGCAATTTCTCAGTAACGCTTTAATGCCCTAGACTGTTTTTATCCTTGCCTCTGTCTAGCGTATCGGTGAGAAATATAAATTAGACTATCTCCATCATTCTGTGAACAGTGTGACAAAGCAGCCGGACCAAGAACGTTCAGTTTTAACAGTTCATTCACCGTTCGAGAAAGTGAATTGTCCAATGCGTCCTGCTAGAATGGTTCACTTACTGCATATTATGTAAAAAAAAATGTTAAAAACCATCTACAAGTGAAAATATTTTCGTAAGAGTGATGTGATCAATGTGCTAAATAATAAAGTGTAAAAAGCGGAAAATAAATAAAGCGGAAAACAATTTACGTCAATCTTCTGTTTCAAAGATCTTCCAATAGAATAGATCTTCAGAAGATCTTCCAATAGAGGCAAGTTAATAACTCGCTTTTTAGTAAACTGTTTTCTGATTTCAGTGATGGAAAATCGTGCGGAATAGTGATCGTGACAATATGGCAATGAGATTACTTCTTCTGTTCATAATTGTCTTTTATTTCAATAATGCTGGATGTTCTTTGGAACAAGATAATCCAATAATATTACAGACATCCACATCTGTGTCCACATCTCGTGACAAACGTTTTTCTGCGGATTCCGAGGATTCTGCGGATGAAAGTGTGACGAACAGCTACGAAGATGATGAACCTGAAGAACCGTTGGATCATCAAATACCATATTCGGAACATGAGGTTCCAAGAGATGTGACTACTCATACCAATTACACAGGTCCAGGAGTTTGGGCAAAGCCACCACCTGATAGAAACATACCCCTTGAATTTGTGCCCACAAAATTGTATGCTCAAGTAAGAGCATCGCACACAATAAAGCGAGTACCTCAAGAAGAAGCTATAGAAGCAGCCGAGACCAGGGAAGAAAAGGAAAATGCTGCTCGATTACGAGAAGTGGTTACTAATTCAAAAAAGGCTACAATTTACACTGAGGAAGGGTACGAAGACTCTGCTTACGACCATGCTGGACATGCTCGAGATGCAGATTATCATGAAGGGTATGCAAGGAAACTGGACAACGAGCTTGATAGGGGAACTCCAGGAAAAGTAGCTGGAAATGAAAAGGTGCATGTCCGGCTTAGGACACCTAAATTCAAATATTCTGATGACCACTTTGACGATTACAGAGATGAATCAGGGACGATAGAAGAATTAGAAAGTCGAAAGGAGGGAAAGCTCGCTAACTTCAGCGGAACAAGTAAATTAATTAACAATGCTGGGACGATTTTTAAAGAGCAGTTGGAGAATCCAGAAATTAGTCCCAAAATTGTAGTCGACGAGGGAATACGTAAACTGAAGAGTGATAGTAAATATGAAAATGAAGAAGCGGAAAGAGGATCGGAAATCACAGCTGAAAAGTTAGTCAAACCGAGAGAAGACTATGATTCTGATGAGACTAGTTCGTTTACTCAACCTACACCTAATATTTCACAAAAACCAGAGATTTCTGATGGCGAGACAAAAGAACAGTCGCAGGTGGAAGAACGAACTGAACCAGTAGTGTATACAGTGAGGCCAAGAAGTAAATTTTATGTTCCGACGAGAAAAGGTAAAAAAAATAGTGAGCCTTTGAAAAAAGAGAAGCTAAAGAAAGAGAAGAAGAAGGAGAGGCTGACGACTACTCCTAAAAGTACCAAAAATATTCCGAGGGTGACGGAAAGATATGAGGAAACTACTTATCTGACACCAGATTTTTATGTAAATAACCCACTGACTGAGGTGCCAACAACAATAAATTATGGTGAAATGTTCTGGAAGTATTTTAAAGAACGGCAAAATCAAAGAGCTGCTCTGCAACCTCAGATATTTCATGAAGCAACAACTGTTCCCGATTCGATTACGATGTCAAGTATCAATGGACACGGTCCATACCTAGTGGTCACTAACAATCAGCAGAGTGCTTTGGGAAACCTCATAGCACCGGAATTGATCAACAACTTGGCTCATGACCCAGTCCCTGAATTCACAAATCTACAGTGGCCGGATCAAGCAGTTCAGAAAACGGAAAATAATGAGAATTTGGATGGAATAGTAAGTAATACATTATATCCTGACATTACAGATGCTACAATAAAATCATGGACATTAGATAATGACGAATATAATTCTGAAGTATTTTTAGGCACCTTTAAGCCTTCCAGATGGACGGAATCATCTGAATATAGTAGTACTCCATACTCAGCATCATCTACTGTGTTGAATGACTTTCCATCCCAACAGAAAAGTACTCATTATGATCACAATCCCTTTCTGATTGATTATGCTCGTTCTGCAAAGGCTAATATTCCTCGTTACACAGTTATAGTGAGAACTCATGCTGATCGTGATAGACAAGGTGATTCAAAGCCTGAAGAAAAGAATTCAGGACAAAAAAAAGTGAAAACAACAGCAGTTAGTAACAAGAAGATTAATAATAATCAAGAAGATCAACATCCAATTAATCCATCAATTCAAAAGCAAGAAAATATGCTTAGAACGCCTAAATTGACTTATATTGATGATCATCATTTGCGAAACCAAGGAAATTTTAGGCCTATAGATCACTTGAATACTAGACCAACTCAGGATTTCTCTTTCTTGAGACCACCACCGTTACCATCATCATCATTATCATCATCATTACCACATCCTTCCAGCGTGACAAAACAAATTATGAGGCTGGGACAAAACGGAATCAGGTTTCCTGACAATCAGATTGAGAACCCGGTTCGAGTAGCTCGTGCTAAATTATTTAACAGTTCTCCGATGTCAGGAAAAGGAAATGATATGTTTTTAATGTTACATCTTCATCCGCCTGATCCATCGAATAAAAGCGAATATGCTGCATATCGTATTCGTAACAGACGAAGTGAGAAATTTGTAAAATCAAAGAAACCCATTTCTAGACCTTTTCCTGTCTTCAGAAATAATTTTCCAAAGATGTGGAAACGGGCAAGTTCGGTTAAAAAAAGAATAAAGAGAAACATTGCGAATGTAAAAGAAGTGGAATTGTTGAATGAATCTCCCAGAATAACTGATGAAGTTATAGATAATGAAATTAAAAAAAGATTCGAAAATAAAGGAAATGATACAAATGGCACTAATGAGAAATCTTTAAACAATGAAGTTGAGATAGAAATTCCTGAATTTGATTATGTGAACGAGTTTAATGATGACGATTTTTCGAATAAAAACTCTAACCAGAGTTCAACGACTCTTCAAGTTCAACAAGTTGTTGATGTAGAAAAATATCCTTTTTACGAAAATGATACAATTCCACGATCTCTGACACTCAAGTACATCATAAACCCTGAACGAATTCCAAGAAAAACATTTGGTGGAATGGAGTTCTATGAATCTCGAAGTTATTTAGCGTGTGATGATGTTGATCCGAATTTGGAAAATGTAGCTCCGGAGGAAGAAGAACCTGTCGAGAATCGTGACTTGAAAACAGATCTTCCCAGACTTCAAGGATTAGGAGAAACGCTAGATTGCTACAAAGCAAAATATTTCGACAATAATCCCTTAGACAATCCTCTTTTTCAAGAGTCACAAGTGGAACAACCAGTGCTACCAGTAGAACTCAGTAAGACGAAATTTTCATCCAGAATTCTAGTCTTACCATCCGACATCAATGACTATTATGCTCTGCCAGTTTCTAAGAAACCGAAAAAAGTTAACAGAATCAGAAATGAGGAGTTAAGTACCCAGAAAAGTCAAATCAACGATCAGCCTCCTAGAGCCAGTAACAATAGGTACTACGGAATAAACAAAGGTAATCTTTACGGAACTACTCCATATCAAACCGAAGTTTACAAAGATGTGATGGGTAACATTCAAAATGTGGAACACATGTCTGATAACTTAAGGTATAACTCATTTCCTTCGACAACATTCAGAACAAACTCGTTACCAGTCACAACACCTCCCACAGTTGTTTCGTCTACAAAAATTGCACATCTACAACTACTAAATCCTGCGGAACACAGACAGAATTTTATGAAGTACGCTGGTAATTCATTAAGGCAAAAAGTAGCTGGCACTGATGACAGACCTTACAATTTGTATCCCCCCATATTTATTACAGGATTAGTGCCTCCGCCACTGAGAACCAGAATGATGAGGACTCCTTATAATCGTCAAATAGCATATAAGATGAAATTAAGGGATTATCCTCAATTGAGAAGTAACGGTGAAAAGTTTCTTGGATACTATCGACTAAGTCAACCGAGGAATAGAAACACACGTAGCACTAAAGATTTTTCAAAAGAAGTTGTTCAGAAGAGAGTTAAGAGATCTATTCCTGATTCTTCTTTGAAAGTACTTCCTTCTAAAAGTAGTAAAGTATTAAATGAGACGGAAAAAGTCGTTTACACTATCAATGACAGAATTAAACACTCGAAACCTAAAAGAGAATACGGAAAACATGGTCAATTCACGACAGAGCTTCCAACCTCGGAAGTTGACAGTAGGAGGCTAGAACCAAGGTATAATCCAATAAAAAGAAGAAGGGGATCAACTACTTCACAACTTTCTATAAAATTGCCCGAAGAACAACTAATTACAACACCCAGTACTCAGTTGCAAACGACCACTGTTCTACCGAATACCAATTTGACGGTTCAGTTTGACAGAAAAGGGAATCCAGTGAATGAAAGGGCTATTAATGAACAAAAGACAGAAGCTACCTTCAAACTTGATATTCCTCTTCCGTCGAAAAGAAGCGTTCATTCAGAGACAACAGAAGAAGAAGAAGAAGAAGATGAAGACCAGGAAAATTTGGAAAATACTTCTAGAGAAACTGATGAACCTGTAAATAAATATGATGTTCATGAAGATACATCAGAAGAGAAGCCTCTTGCTCAAGATAAGGATTCTTCTGAGTCGAGGGAACATACAGAAAAGGAGGATGATGTGGAGGATAAAGAAAACTCCGAAGATGATGGTTCGTATGAGAATTCTGAAGAATCAGGAGAAGAAGCGGCTTTGGAAGCTCAAGATGAGAAGGAAAATGATGATCAGGTATCAGTAAAGAGTAAAGACATAAATGAAGAGGATCGAACTTTTGAGAGATTTGATTCGCGACCTTATTCACCACCAGAGAATTTTGAGGACGAGAAGTATGCTGACCTTGGACCTCGGATTCACAAGCCATTATTTTATCACCCTCCATTCGTCGTTCCAAAATATGAGAGGTCTCATCTAGGAAGGGTGATAGATCGTTTTGATTCAAAGGAAAGCGAAGAGAGTGGTAATGTTGAGAAATATGTATTCCCGTGGGAAAAAGATGATAACGCCTCGAAGGAAGAAGTACAAGAAGAAGAAGAAAAAGAAGAAGAAAGTGTAGAGGATGGAGAAGAATCACAACATTTTACTAGTTTTTATGGAGGGGATGTTTATCCATGGGAGAAGAGGGATAGAAGAGCCAAAGAGAAAAGAAACAAGAGGGACAAATTTGATCTGCAGCACGCTTCATCAAATAAAAAGGAAAGTTTTGACTCCCCTGGGAACCATGAAGACATTCCTTCAGATTTCTGGCCTATTGGTACTTCATTTAATAATCAAAGCTCAACAACGTCTGTTTCTGATAAGGTAACAATCTCTCTTGCAACACCCTCATCACAAGAGGACATTCAACATCCGGTTGATGTTAAACAGATGAAATTGTCTACTACGCCAGTAACGAGGACTACAACTCATAAAAGCAGCTCTCATCTGAATACAGTTTCAGAACTCACCAGGAAGACACCAAAGCGGAAACAAAAGGACTCAAAAACGGAAACAAAAAACATTCGGATTAGTTTGAATAATACAACAAGCAACTCTGATTCGGGGTCAAAGAAGAAATTGAGACGAAATCGAAGTAATCCAGAAAAGGTGTCGCAACCTAAGACTGTAGTTGTCAATACATCCAGTTCATCTACAATGATGGACCCAGCTTCTAAAGCTATTCGGAAACGAAGTAGTACAAGAAAAAACTTGAGGATTTCGAAAATTGACAGCTCGGATTCGAAACAAACCAACAGTGTGCGAAATAATCGTCGGAGAGGATCTACTACTGTTGCACCGGAAGTGTCTGTTTTGACTAGAGCAACATCATTCCATAGACGTTCGCCAGTTACAAAATCTGGAAATTTTGGAAATGATAAAAAAATGGAGAAAAATGGTTCCAAGGACACATCATCAACGAGACCAGGTTTACCAGGGGATGATGATTTTGATATTCCCACTCCAGCAAGTCGAACGATTGAACATCGTTCCAGGGTTTCCAAGGAGGAAATAATTACCAAAACAGTGTATCCAAGTGATGAGGATACTGAGTTTGATTCCAAGGAAATGAAGGTCCCAATAAAACGCGTGAAGATAAATCAACGGAAACGGTTGAAGGATGAGTCGACGAAAAATCATCCAGTTGATGAAAATGAGAGTTCTGAATCTGTATTGGTGAAGGAAACTCCTGATGTTCATCAGACGACAGAAATAAATAAAGTCGGTATAAGAGAAGCCAATATTGTGGTAACTGAAAATACTGAAACTACTGAACCAAGCAGTTATAAACCTCAACTTGTGGTCACAGAACCTGGAACAGAGGCAATTATTAATGAGAACAAGTTACATTTTGATGATAGTCAGAGGTATGGTGATGAGGCTGCTAAAGTTGGACCCAACCTAACGCCAGATGTAAGTGTAGTTTGTTAATTAGATCCTTTTTTTACTTGTTTTTATATTTATTTTTATATTTATTTTTTATTTTTATTTTTTATTTTTATATTTCAGATTTATGTGGTAGAAAACCTGATGAAAATTGTTCCTTTACAACATCGAAACGGAGAAGGAAAACCTAATGAAGAAAGCACCACCTATGACCCAATTTTTGAAAATCATCACCCGGACGAATATGAGACGGAAGAAGAATCAAAAGAAAAACCACATGTTAAATTTATTAATGATCCTAGTAAACGATTATATTATTATATAGATGATTCCGAATAAACATCAAAAGGGTGCAAATATACAAGCATCCAAATTTAGAATATTTTAACCATTTTTGTAGAAACGATTCTCTATAGAGAATCATTTGGTTCAGACAGCAAAACTTTTTGTTGCT
>UCOK01010112.1:0-59509 GCA_900474325.1 Synergus umbraculus | reverse complement strand
CTCTGCTATAGTTAAAGTGAACTATGAAAAAAATAAATAATATATAATATACTGTGCCTAAATATAAAGATTTAGTTTTTTTAATTTTTCATTCTTTGCAACCTTAAAAAAATATCTTTCCTTTTACGACCTAACTTACTGCTTTCCTCCTTTTCTCCTCACTAGCTTTTCTCAATAAAAATTTAATGCGAATGTGGTACCGTTTATTTTGGTTTATTTTCCCTTTTATGTTACTCTCTTTTTATTTATTTCTATCCTTTTCTGTTCATTTCTATCCGTTTCTACCATTTTCTATCCGTTTCTATCCGTTTATATCATTTTTAACACGTTTTTATCCATTTTTCTCTGCTATAGTTAAAGTGAACTATGAAAAAAATAAATAATATATAATATACTGTGCCTAAATATAAAGATTTAGTTTTTTTAATTTTTCATTCTTTGCAACCTTAAAAAAATATCTTTCCTTTTACGACCTAACTTACTGCTTTCCTCCTTTTCTCCTCACTAGCTTTTCTCAATAAAAATTTAATGCGAATGTGGTACCGTTTATTTTGGTTTATTTTCCCTTTTATGTTACTCTGTTCTTCTGTAATCTATTTTGACGACGCTAGTGTATCGTCCCTTAGTTTGCTTTCGTTTCCGATCGCTTACTTGGCTCGTTAAATACGTTAGCATTAAAAATAAATTTACTAAGTGCAATCAAGACTAATGATTTAAAAGATTAATCTCCTATTCTTTCAAAATTGATTTAAAGCTTCTATCTATATCTTTGAAAGTCAAATTCAAGTTCAAGAGTTGTATAAATAATTATTGTTAATATTTGCAATTATAATATTTTGCAATTTAAAAATATCCGAAAGTTTATCAATCAAGTTTTATACCCTTCGTGGGCAATGCAGATTTCTCTAATAAATTTCTATTTTAATAACACCAGATGATTAAATCTCTTCTTCAGAGATTTGTAGATGAAATATTATATTGTTAATTATGACCTAACATGAAATTTTTCTTTTTTAAATATTTCGGTGGTGAGAATGTAGGAATCTTCAAAAAAATTAGTACTACTTAGCCGGTAAGTTACTCGCAGTTCACTTACCAACATTCAGAGGTCACTACTTGCCGATAAAGTCAAAAGTGGTTGATAAAGTAGTTTTCCATCTTTTTTAAACAATAAAATCAATTTTTTAAAATGAATTCCACGTTTTTTACCTTCATTTTTAAATCTTCAGTTTTTCCGGGTTTGGCTTCCAATCTTGCTACTAATATATTTGGTTCTATGGTCCAACTTGGAACAACACTTTTTCCAGAAAGAGCCATTCGCCACATAGTTCGAGTTCCGGCCGCTCGAATTTCAAAAAATTCTTGCACCTGTAATAATTTCGAATATTTATCTTTTGTATAAACAAATGAACATTGATTTGTCAAATATTTAATTTTACAATTTACTTACATATTTATTATTATTATCATTATAAATAATTTAATTTAATAATAGGGCCAAGTGCTGCCTAACTTCGGTGATCGAAAATTAAATTAAACTTTAGTTTAAAAAAAAATTTGAATGAATTCAGAGCCAATTAAAAAGATTTAAATCTCGGTAAGGTAGGGATCGGTTAATATTTCAATTGTTTTAACCCCAATTTTGCAAATAAAGCTTTTCATCCAGTTTTGACAGTCCGTTAATTTTTTAAATGTTGCAAGACATTTTTATTAATTATATATATATTAAAAAATAGTAGAATACAATTTATAATCAATTAATAGAGTTGAAATAATTATTCAAAGAATGTAAACTATTTATAATAAATAAAAAATGGTTTGTGAGATAAAAACGAGAAGACCTCATCCACCATTTAATATTGGAGTCAAAGCGAGAGTTCAATTGGGTTTGCACCCTAAATTATGCCAGCACTCGAGTGAATCACCACCGATTGGCTCTTACGAAGCACCACCGATTCGAAAAAAATGCCTCGTCATAAGGTACATAATTACACAATTAGTTGGCTCATGCCCTGAGCCAATATAAAATTTAAAACGAGAAATTTGATCAGCTAACAAAGCCTGACGAATCGAATTCGAACGTCTTAAAAAATAGACTCAATATTATTTAATTTATTTTTATTACTTTCACTTTAGAAATGAGAGCTATTTGTATTTTTATAATAATAATCAGAAGTAAGAAAAATCCGAATTTGAAAAATGCGTTCAGTCGTTGAGTTGGTGTTAGCCTATAGTTGGGGTTCGAATCCCGGCGGAAAAATATTTTTTTTGTTTTGTAATTATTCTGGTTAGTCTTAATTAAGTATTTCTAGTTCAAATTTCATTGGTTTTTGCATTAAAAATAATAATAAATATAAATAATAAAATTTTAATAATAAAATAGTTGGAAAAGGAAGGAAGAAATGAAGGAATTTTCAGCGACGCGAGGAGGTCGACTTTTAGGAGAATTCGGGATGTTGAAGGGAGAAAAAAAAAGTAATATTGGTCCTGGATCTTATGAGTTGAACCAATGGCCTGAAAATATTTTTCAAAAAAGGGGAAGTAATGTGAAAGAGGATTTTGGCTTTGGAATGGCGTCTCGGTTTCCGGAAAAACGAAAGTCTTCGACTCCTGGGCCTGGTAAAGAAAACTGAATAAAAATATTTTAATAAAAAAATGTAATTATTTTTTTTTAAATTTAATTAATTATTTTAATTAATATTGAATTTCTTCAATTTTTTAAAATTTAGGATACACTGGAAGAGAACACAATCCATTTTTTTATATAGAAAAAAACCGATTAAAAGGTTTTTCTTCGAAACCCACTTTTGAATATGATGGACTGGCCCCAAGAATTAAAAAAGAAAATTCTTGGTCTTTGCCTCCTAATAGGTATTTTTATTTAATTTTAATTAATTAAGTAATTATCAGTAAAAATTAATTAAAAAATTGAAATTGAAATTTAGATATCGAGTCCAACATCCTGATGATATAGAAAATATTCTAAAAAAAGTGATTGGTAAAAGGGGGCCCTATGATTTATTTACAGGTTTTTAAATTTTTTCAAAATTATATTTGATTAAATATACAATTAAATAAATGAGAAAAATAAAATAATAAATTAATAACAAATTTTTTTCAGGGCCGAGGGATAGTTCTACTATTAGGGGATATTTTACAACCCCTGAAAAATTCGACAGCCCTGATTGGCCGACAAAATTCCCCGGAGAAATTGAGAAACTTTTTCACAAATCGAATCTTTTTAAAAGCGTTTTTTCAAATTCGTCCAGGTGTATTGCTTTTAATTGTCATAATTATTTAACTATATATTGCTTTTTAATTCTAAAAAAATTATTATTTTAATTATTTTTAAAATAATTATAATTTTTTATCTGAAATAGGTTTCCAAAAAAGCCCAGTTTGAGATTAATGCTAAACGACATCAGTTTGTGTTATAAGGACCCATCTCAACCAGGGCCGGGTGAATATGACCCAAAATTCCCGGAAAGGCCCCAAAATGCAAAAAATTACCCCTTTGGAAAAAGTGTGGAAAAAGATATACCACTACGGGTTAAGGAAATTCGTCCTGGACCAGGAAGATATAATCCGAAAGTTGAAAAGATAATTAAGGGCGCTGGTTGGACTTCAGTTTTTAAGAGCAAACTCCCTAGGACCCAAACTTTTGTAAAGGAGACTTACAACAATTTTTGAAAATTTTATATTGTATTTTATAGGGAGTGTCTTATTTATAAAAAAATATTTTATCAGTAAAATGTATTTTTTTGAATGTAGATTCCTATTGCCGACATTTATCGACAGTTTTAGAATAAGGGGGTTTGTGTCCGTGCTAAAATATTGAATATTTTTATTTTAACATGGACTCGACCCATATAAATTATTAGTTGTTGGTAAACGTAAAAATTTTACTTGCTCTTCTTCTTCCTTCGGGGCATAAGTGATAGGCAAAGTTAAAATCGAACCAGGCTCTAAAAATTTTCCTGGTGGCATAAAAAAGGGACCAAATGGATTTAGAATGGTAGCATTGATTTTCAATTTTCTGTAAAAAAAAAAGAAACTATTTTTTCTATTGGTTACAATTGCCTATTTTTAATTATTCAACATAAAAAATCATTTACCCTAATTTTTTATTATTATTATTACTATAAATTACTATAAATAATAATAAATATCAGTACCTATTAGAATTATTTTTTAAATAGAGCATTTTCCTCTCAGTGGTACCAACTGCAGTGGCGCCAAATTCAAATTCACGAGAATTATTCAAAATTAAAAAATCTGGCTTCACAACAGGACAATATAATTTCGCAAATAAAATCTCATTATGAAGTGAACCATTTTTTTCCTCAATTTTTATATTACAAGAGACTATTGTTGTAAAAACGTAGGGATCAAAATTTTCCAAAATGCTGATTTCCTCTGGTATTTTTTCAGACGATTTTTCCATTTTTTCATCTTTTTGAGATCTTTTCTTACCAGTTGAATTTTTTTTAACTAAAATTTTAAATCCTAATTATCGAGGGAATAGAGAAAAAAATGTTTGAGTTATATTTTTATTTGAAAAAAATTTGTCAACCTTTTTGGATCTTTTCATCCTTTTCGGCACTTTTTAGGATTTCCTCTTTTGACTTTTTGAATTCTTTTCCTAGTATTTCCGCTTTTGATGAAGAAATTTTTTTTAAAGCGAGATGATTTGATAATTTTGGTAAAAAAAGAAAAGTGACTTTAATAAAGTCACCACTGTCTAAAAATCCTTTTTGAGGGAAAATTTTAATAAATTCGGAGGATGTTTTGAATTCGTAGGTGGCAGTGAATTTTTTTCCTTTATTTTTATTCGGAGGACAATTAAATCCTCTTAATTGAATTGACGCCTAGAATTTTTATTTCAATTAAATTATTGAAATAAAATAAAATTAATAATTATTAATTAAAGTTGTCGCAGTTAAATAATTTTTTAATTTTATAAAATTCAAAAAGTATGAAATTTTACCACAGAAAAAGAGGCACATGGCGTGGCCGGAAATTCAATAATTTGTTCACTCAATTCGCAAAAAAGATCAACAATTTGTACGTAAATTCTCATTTCATTTTTTTTATTTCTCGAATCCTCGATTTCCTCTTCACAATTTGAAATTTCCGGAGAAAATATTTTCGAATCTAAAAAATTTTTTTTTAAATATTAACAAATTTTTTAAATTAAAAAATAAATTTAAAAAATGAAATTAAAAATAACCTGAATAATTATTACCACTTCCTCTTGAGTTCAGAATTTGATAAGGAGTTTCGTCTTCAAAATTTTTCAAAATTTCAAATTTTCCCTCTGGAAAATCTTCCCTTATTATTTGAAACTGTTTTCCTGCTTTTGCTCTTTCGATCAGTATTTTATTTCCCACCAATTCTGCCATTGTCGTGACCTGAATTTGAATTCTGCAAAATTTTTACTATTAAACATTAATTTTTTAATTATTATAATTTATTATTGTTAAAAATTTTAAATTAATTAAAAAAATTACAACTTTACATGTGATTTTCATTAAAATTTCCGTTCTTCTTTTGAAAATCATTAACTGAGGGTGAGTAAATTAAATCCAGTTCTATTGTCTCTCCAGGCAAAATTTTGCCAAATCCATAATTTGGCTGAATTTCAAGATAAGGAGGCAAATTAAGAAAACCAAAATCTTGAACAATAAGCGACTCATTTGTTAAAAAAATTGGACTGATGACTGATTCTTGAACGTGGACTCGTCCCAAAAATAAAAATTCGGGTTCTAGGCAAAAATTATTTAAATAAAAAATAAAAATGATTAATTATTTATTTATTTTTCAATAATTCAGGTAATTAATCTTGAAATATAATTATTTTTATTTACTCAATATTAAAGCGTGTGAAGTTGTCACTGTTGCCAAAACTTTTAAAATTAAAGGTGGGGCATTCACAGCTTCCGGTGACGAAGGTTTTATTTGTATTGGAATAGTCACAATATTTGAAGTTTGGTCAAAGTACCTTTTTTTAAATTAATTAATTAGTTATTTATTTTCGTATAACTGAAACTTATTTCTTAATAAAAAGAAATATAAATAAAAAGAAATATAAATTTTCTTTTATGTGATTTTTTACTATAATTTTTTTACCCTAATCGATGATTTATTATGTCTTCTTTAGGAATCAATCGAATATTTATAAGACTTGATCCTTTTGATTGGACGACTGTAGATTTTGGAAAAACTTCGATTTGGTTCCTCAAAAGTTTTGGAGTTTTTATTATCACAGCCATACTTGTCTTTCCTATTTAACGAAATTTATTAATCAAATTATTTATTAAATAAAAAATTAATAAGCTTATAATTAAATTACTGACATTAATTAATAGTCGGTAATATTATTTAACTTTTAGTTAACGTCAGTGGTGCTCAAAAATATTTTTTTAAAAGGAAAAAAAAATCTAACCCAGCCTGGGATCGAACCAGGTCTCAAACCATCGAAATTTCTCAAAAGTTGGGTAAACTACATACCTGTATTAATGATATTAAAATTCTGTTGGTAAACTTCAGAATCTGTTACTATTGTTCCCAGGTCAATAATCATGGGATTGAGACTTAAATTCAAGCCATTAACTTCTCCAAAAATGTTTATTATCTAAAAAAAATAATATGTATTTTTTTATTAAAATTTATTTTATTTTATTCCTATTTATTAAAAATAATTTATAAAAATATTTCCATATAAATTTACTATTTATGAACAGTTTTTGACTCACTTCTCTTTTGAAAAATTTCCCCCCCTCTTCAAAATCAATAATCAAGGCATCACTGTGAATTCCGACATATTTGGGACTGAATTTAATCTTCAATTGAAATTTTGATTTCTCTTTTAATACCACTCTAAATTTTCCTGTTTCCTCATTTTTATTTTTTATTTCAACCATCTTTGATTCTGCAAAAAATGTATATTTATATTTTTATATTAGAACAAAAATAATTTTCGGAAATTTGAAATTTGGGTAATTTTCTATTTTCGTTAATAAATATTTCTGGTAATATTGTATAGACAGAAATAAAATTAAAAATAAATAGTGGAAAAAGTAAACATCATTAAAGAAAAATAGTGAATCAAAGAAATTAAAAAAAATTCCAAAAAAATATTTACCAAGCTCGATTGAGCTTCCTGTTTTCTGGGATGCATCCGGGACTTTTTCTTGCAAATTGTCATCGCTCTGAATCTGAAAATCAAGGACAGAATCGTCAGTCTGGAAAATTCACTTATAAACGCTCAGAAGTCTCGTTTCTTTAAAATTTTACGCTCTCATCTAGTTCTAATTTTTTATATTTTTTTAAATTGTATTTTCAAATAATTAAATTCTTATTTTATTAATAAATTATTTCTTAGGGATTTAATAATCCAGTTTATTTAATTGAATATTAATATTGCAGCTATAAAATAATTTATTAATTTTTTTCCACTTACCTGATTTATTTCACACTCAGAATTTTGAGATTCAGAGTCCCAAAGGTCCCAGAAAAAATTTTCTCCTCTGGGTTCATTTATTCGAAACGAGAAAGCTTTTAAACCTTGATTGGAAATAGTGAGAGTATTTTTCAAATAGCCAATTTCGCCAAATTTCCAAATTGGGGTTGTGGCAAATCTAATTGGGTGAATAAATAATTTATTTTTTAATTCCAATCGATTGGATTTTATTTTATATTTATTTAGCCGAGAAAAAAATAAACCTAAAAGAAATAAAAATAAAAAATTAATAATTAATAAATAATTTTCTAATCCCTCGGGTAATTTTATTTTATTTTTTTTCAGTTTCAATTTGTAAGAAGTTTTCTCTGTGACTCAATCGATAGGAATTTATTTTATTTTGTTTTTTATAAATAAAAAAAATCAGCTGAAAATTTTTGTTAATAATATTTAAATTTTTAGTTGTTAGAATTAAAGATAAATTACCGGACTTCAGTTGGTTCTATGAAAGGCAGAGGTTTCTTGGGAATACAAAGAACGCTGATTCGAAAAATATGGAAATCTTCAGGATTTTCTGGGCTCAAGGTCAAGAAAATTAGGTCAGCTTTAATGTCCTCTTCTTTCCCAGAAGAAAATTTCACGGTCAGTGGTATTTGCAAGCCTGGCCTGAGTACTGTTGCCTTTTCAATTTCTACCTTTCTCAAATACAGAAATTTATAAAAATAAATAAAATAAATAAAAATAAATAATATAATAATAATAATAATAATATAAATTATATAACAAATTATATTCTAAATAAATAAATTATTATTTTTTTACACTGAAAGGATTATAAACTATTAAATATTAAATTAATAATTTGAAATAAAAAATTTTAATGAAATTTTTATACCTCCAGATTTTTTGGATCAGTTTTCCACTCGATTTGGTCGTAACGCAAATAAGCCCACTTTGAAGATTTATTACAGATCGAAACTTTTCGATTATACCTTTTTCCAGCCTCAAAATCCTAAGAAATTTTTTTTTTTAATTCTGAAGATAGAAAAAATTGAATAAAAAATTTTTGAAAATAATTTTTCAAAGGGATTTTTAGCTTTTGAAATTTCTGGAGTAAATTGTATTTTTAAATAAATATTGTACTTTAAAAATAACGTCGGAGGGTTGAGAGTAAAAACACGTGTCTCTTGGCATTTCAGCTAGATTTTCTTTTTTCTTTCCTTTTTCGGAATCCCTCATTTTTCTGGAAGCCAAATCTTCCACCAGAAAATCAAAATTATCTTCGCCTTCAAGAGTAACTGACGGTGCCTAGAAATATTTCTCACTTGAAATACAGTTAATAAAAAAATTTACTAAAATTAGAATACTCGTAAGAAAAATAGAAAAAACATTTTTTCGTTTTTAAGGCCATGTATTATAGTTATCCGATTCCTACCTTATCGACAATTTTTGGTTCTTCTCCTTTTTTCCCCTCTAAATTATTTTTATTTATAACTTCTTTATCCATTACTTCAATTATTAAAGGATCTTCCTGCAAAATTGAATTTATGTTAAAAATATTATAATTTACAAATTTATATGATTTTAATCGAAATATTTATATTTTAAAAAACTTATTTTTTATTTATTTACGATTAAAATGTCTTCTGAACTTTCTTCAAGAATTTTCATCAAATTAAGCCATCTTGAATTGTCAGTATTTTGGTCCATTGAATCTTCTCCATCAAGTTTCTTTATTTTCTCTTTATCTCGAAAAAACTAGAACAAAAACACACTCGGAAAATTTCAATTTATTTCAAAAATGATGAAATTTTATTGAAAATATTTTTTAAATTAATTTTTTGGACTTCAAGTTAATTAATTAATTAATTCTTACCTCTTGTTCGTTTATGAACTCTTCTTTCTGTGAATCTATTTCTTTTCTGAAAGAAAGTAGATTTCTGTTACCGACATTTACCGACATATCGACGGTAAATGTCGATAACAGAAATCTTTAATTAAAAAACTACTCACCTTTGACTGAATTGACAAAAACTCTCACTTTTTCTCTTTGTCGTTTGGAACTAATCAGAAAAATTAAGAATTTTTAGAATTTCCTCCTTTTAATTTATATTTATATTATATGCAAATTAAAAATAATTACTTTCAGGGAATTCAAAGAAGCTATCAATTTCTTTTTTCTGAAATTATTTACGTATCGTTTCCAAGCTTTTTCTCTCTTCATTTGGAGATTCCTTCTCAAAATCGACAATTTAGTTAAAGGATAATCTAAATTCAAAAAATAATGGATAAATAATTAATTAAAATATATTTTTAAAAATAATCATTTCTCACTTTTCGTTTCTTTTTTTTGAAATTCCTCTTCAGCGAAGTTTTCAATTCCATTTTTTTCACAAGAAATTGATTCCTTACAAAAATGAATTATTGTAATTAGAAAATTCTTCGCAGTATTTTGATAAATTAAAAAAAAACTTAACAAATTTTGGAAAAATACCGCAAATTCTAACCAAATTTTTTTCTTTTGAGACTCGATTTTTATTCAAAGTGTAGCTCTTATATCTGCGAATTCTTTCATAATTTCTAAGAATCCTCAATCCTAAAAAATAAAATTTTTTATTTTTAAAAATAAGAAAAATGAATTTTTATGAAATTTAATATTTTACCTCTTCTTGTTAGTCGTTTCTCTCTTTCTAATCTTGCCTCTGTCCTTCTATCAAATACACTTAATCCCTTAATAAATAAAAAATGTTAATTATTTGAGAAAATAAATAAATATAGACAGGTTACAATTAAAATATTAATATTAATTGAAAAGACAATAACTACATTATACTACTTTATATAAAAAGAATTTCTATAATTTTTCCTACCTCCCTTTCACAAGAATACATTTTCTAAATATTTATAAATATCTATAAATATTTGAAACTTCTTATTTATAAATATTGACTTTGTATTTAATTATTTTTAAAAACTTGAAGTTTGCTCTTTTACTTCCCGAAGGCAAATTTCTTTTGTTCTTTTATTTTCCATTTTTATTGTTTTGAATTTAAAATTTAAACAATTAAAATATTTAAATTAATTTTTCATAATAAAATTCTTTATTTAAAATATTAATTTTAAATATGATAAAAAAATACGAGAAAATTTTCGAAAGCTCTACATTTGACTTTCACGTTTTTTTTTCTTTCTTTTTTTTTTTTTAATAAAGAAAGTTGAAATGAGTATTCAAAGGGCGTGAAATATGGCGGCAGTAGGAAAAATTATACGACCCGGTTACCCACATTGAGAGGACGGAGAAATTTTCGGCTCGTCGTAATTCAAAATTCGGACCAGAAGACCGCGAACAATGTACCTGAGCCATTACTGGGTCACAGGACCAAGTGTAGGGTTCTCCAGACAGCAACCCGCAGGACTCGTAAATTTTATTGGAAAGTTATAAAATTTGGTTTTTGGAAAATTGTGTCCTTCCCAAACGGGAGCTGAAAAATGGCTTCTCTTTGCCACAAAATTTCTCCTTTACTGCCTGTTGGTCGAAAAAGAATCGAACTCGGTTGGTGAGTCGATTGCCCCTATAAAAGTATAAAAAAATTGTTACAAAAGTTTTTTTAAATAAAAGATTTAAAAAAATATTAGTCAAATTCTGGCCTTACAAGGAACTTTCCTCCTTTTACTCAAGGATTTTAAGGGGTTTTAAAGGGTTTCTTGGAATCTTTAGGATTTTATAGTCTGTGACTTGTCGGGGAATTTTATTGAGGGATTTAAAAAGATTTTTAACATTTAAAAGATTTTTAAGATTTGTAAAAGATTTTTTAGAACTAATATAATTCAAAATTGTTTAAAAAATATTTCTTCCCGTGTAGAAATCTCGATAGGGGTCTAGTGGGGGCACCACTAGTTTTCCCTTGTTTTAGTCGGGCCCTAATGGGGAAAACTAGTCGGGGCCCCAACTAGATCGTAACGCTTTTGTCAGTTAGGCCCCGATTACTAGATCTAGTAGGGGCCTAGTGGGAATTGCCCTATTAAAGAAAGGGCACTGCTGTGGCCCTAATCAGGTCCCTGCGATAAATATTATTAATTATAAACGTATATAGCTCTGCATTTGGGACGATTTGAAATCGAAATGCACAAAATTTCTCCTTCTATCGTCCCAAATACATCGCTAGAAATAAACATAAAATTATATTATTTTATATAAAAACTTTATTTTAATATTAAAAAAAATTATTTAAAAAATTATTAAAAAAATGTCCTTAATCCTACACTCTGGCTGGTTCTCGCGATCTCCTTCCGCCATCCCAATCCTTGGCATTAGGCAACACATATTTTAGTTCGGATAGAAAATATATTTGCGTGATTGCCTCTCCGCTTTCTGTTTTGTGGGAATTTGAAACAGCAGCTGAAATATTTTTAATTTATTATTTAGGGAACGTTAAATAATATATTTAATAAATAAATGCTTAATTTATAATAAAATTACCTAGCATGCATGAGCACATCCTCGTGTCTCTGAAAATCCGTTTTTCTCCACTTGCCCTCATAGCCACAAATTGGAGAGCAACCTTCTTTGACAGATATTTTTTTAAAATATTATTTATCGTTCTTCGAAGGTTTCTCTTCCCATCGAAGTAAAAGGCAAGTGATGACGTCTAAAGAAATACAATTTTTTTGCTCATTATTTAATTTAATATACATTTAAATATGTTTTTTAAAAAACCGTACTTACAAACTTTAAACGAAAATCTTCTGCTGCTAGCTGCATTTCAAATTCCAGAAAATCTTCAACTTCTTGTAATGGCAGATTCAAACCATTCTCGATGATAAAATTTGCCTGGATTTCGCAGGAAGAGCTCTGCTTATTATCTGCCTCAAGATGGTCTAATCTGCCGTGGAGTCTCTTTTGCTCTGCTATGATTTCTTTCAGAAGCACTTGATTTCTTACAGCAACACTTAAAATTAGATCTGTAACGATAGTGTTAACATAGAAATTGAACATTTATTTTTCCTGTGCAATATAAAAGATATGCAAAAGTGTTACCTAGTCGGTCTTTTTCTTTGGAATTTTTATCAGTCTCATTTGCCTGACTTTCTCCCTTCGCTGTCAGTTTTGGTGCAAATCCTGTTAAAAAAATGTAGTGAAGAATGCGAAGAATGGAGCAAGAAGTATAATCAATTGAAAATATTATAATTTATATTAGAAAACAGTATCTCACCTGATTTTAATATTTTTAATTTCTGGTGTGGTTTTTCTTGGTTTTGACGAGATGGGCCAGGAGTGTTGTAATTGTCAATAGTGACCTTTTGATATTTTGATGCAGGTGGATAAATTACAGACGAAATATCAGAATCATTGTCGGCATCGTTTGGGATTTTTCTGGTGTTAAGCGAGACTTTTCCTGCTGTCGACAGAAAATATTATTGATTAAAAAATAATTTTTCAGATTTTTATAGAATTCATTAATTTAGAATTTTAATCTTGAATTTTCTAATTTCTTTTTATTATATAGATACAAATATTTTAGAATTTTAAATTTAACAGATATATTTTCAAGTATCGATATTCGGATATTTGTAACAAATATATTTCGTCTGTGAAAAAAAATAATGTAAATTAAAGTGATAAAGTAGTATCTCACCTGGTCGCTTATTTGAACGTTGCTTTCCTATGGGCTGCTTTTCTTGATAAGTCCAAGAATCATCATCAGAACTTATCTCATTGTCGACAACCTGCGATCTGATGAGCGTATTGGTACCGTCTGGTATACATTTGTTATCCAAAGTCGGAACATTCAACAAAGACATCGTTGAATCAGATATGGTATACTTCTTCGACCGAATGATTCGTGTGATCTGCTTTGAACATTTTTCTCCATCATTGTCGGTATACACATATTTTTCTTTTTCTAGTAGTTTCAGCCTCTTCACAGCCTCATCGTAGGTTGCTGAAATATCAATTCAATTATGGTTATTATATCTATATAAGTGTTTGTGTATGTGTGTGTGTAATATTATATATTACAGAATGATAATTAAATTTTATAGCTACCAGCGTGCCCTTTTAAAATTATTGGATATGACGGCCAGTCTTCAGGAGCGGGTAATTGTGATTTCACAATTCCATGAAATAAATCCCAACATCCTTCGTCGTCATAAGGAGGAGGCAGATACTTTGACACGAGTTTGCACATATTATCATCATAGTAAATCCAACTTTTGGGTGTGAAGTCGATTTCTTTTAACTTATCAGAATCCTCTTCTTCGTCTTCGTTTACAAATTCGAATAATTGATAAGCCTTGATTTCAACTTTCGACTTGAAATTTTGTTTTGGCATGATTCACCTATAAACGAATGAATCACACATTACTATCTGAAATTTCTTTTTTTCTTATTGGAAAATAAACTAAATTTTGAAAAAGTACGTGTATACTTCAAGTAATCTTAAATAAATGAGAAACGTGAGAAAGGTTTAACGTGACAAAAGTTGGCAAGCGAGTCCTGATCTAACCTGAAAACTTATTACTATTGTAAAAACGGTAAAAGATACAATACACAAGTGTAAAATTCTTGATTCAAACAACAAATTAAAAGTTAACTTACCTTCTTTCTACAATAATTCACTTAATAAAAGAATTTCACAACTGCATTCAACAAAACACGCGACTGAAAATTAAAAGTAGTTGAGAAAATGATGCAATTAACAATGGACGTCTTTCTATTGTAACTGCAGAGAATTCTTCCACTTTATTTGTCACGCATGCCAAAACGATCAGCGAAGACGAAACACCAACCAATAGCGAAACGGAACAAGAAACACCCGCACTTGCGCATTGGAAAACTTTCATATTTCTGGCTTCAATTTGAAGGAAAACGGTGGCGCTTTCATGGTCACGTGACTTGGCGCCCAAATTGAAATTCTTATTAATATAAAAAGTGTTGTAGCCGAAATTGTACTTAAATAATATGTTTAAATTATAAATTTGATTTAAATAACAATTAAATTAATTTATACTTAAAAGATTTACTCTTTTCAATTGAAAATATTATTTATAAGGCAAAAATAATAAGAAAAGTTATAAAATTATAAATTCGATTGCTTATGCTCTACCTTTCTAAAATATAAAAAATCATATTCAAAAGAGCAATAATAATAATATAAAAACAGTTAACATATATCCATATTATTCAAAATTTTTTTCTAAAAGAAAAACAACAGTTGAAAGAATTCAATCGAAAAAGGGAAAGGATAAAAATACATTTAATTATTATTTTTTCAGCACTGTATTATACAAATTCTTATCAAAATTATAATCCCAAAAGAAAAAACACTTTACATATTTTCACTATAATATTATTCGTATAGTGGAATAAATTGATATTGGATCAAAAAGACAAACGCATGTGCATAATTTATTAATGAAGAAATGGTATGACGTACACTTTCTTTGGACCTTTTTCTGAGAAAGATAATTCCAGTTTCACCAGTTTATTACGAATCATTTTAACCGGAATAGTTTTAATTATCTTAGAAGGCTCACTGAGTAAATTCAAAATATTTAATTTTGCGGAGTCCGTAGGATAAGTGAACAAGGACTTGTTCTCCTTCCAAACTAGACATTCGAGTTTCAGATCAGTGTCATCAAAAAACATTCGACTGACGGTACAAATAGTTCCATCACTTACAAGAATCATGTTGTTAGGAGAAACATTCGAAATAATGACCTCCTTGTATTTAATTTTTATAACGTCCGCGGTCCGAGTATCAATTTTCAAGATTTCCAATTCACATGGTAATGTAATCTTTTTTTTTGCGGTCAAAGAACCTTCTTCATAGTATCGTCGACAAAGTTGTGCTAAACATCGATTCGGTGTTCGAAGTTTTTTTTTAGTGCGTCCCAAAAAACTTTCAAACTTGAAAGCAGTAACGAAACTTAAGTTGCAGTCCATAAATTCGACATCATCAGCAACGTGAATTAGATGATGAGCATTCAAAATCTGAGATTCTGGTCCATAATAATCTCCTAGCGCTATAAAAAAGCTCCGCAAATAAATTTTCACATGATCATTATACAAATGACACAATTCTTTGCTACATAAGATTCTCGCGGCCACATGCAAAAGCAAGAAGTGATCGTATAATTCTTTTTTCAAAAGATGTTTGAGAACAATCGGTCCACAATATAATAAAAAGAATCTGAACTCAGTTGCTTTCCATTTTGCAACGGTCCCAGATGATCTAGTTTTTCGTTGAAATTCGAACGGTATTTGCGATTTTAATGATTCGAGTCTTCTTCCAAGTTCGTGTCTACTTTTTACATCGAGTTTTACGTTCAAATTTCCACTATGCCAATAATCTAGTAACTTTTTTGTAATGCCGTTGCAGAAAAGGTGCATAAAATCAAGGATAAATGAAGAAACTATATTTATAGGAGGCTCTATACGCAACAAAGGTGAAGGGCCGTTGTGATGTCTGGGCTGTCGGCAAGATCTGAAAGAAGCATTAGTTCTTTTTGGAGCTTCAGTATTAGGGTAAACTGTCCTACGCTCTACTCTCTCGCCTACAGTTTCACACCTTTCGCATGCTTCTTTACCGCCATGACCTAAGATGTTTTTTAGGAAGGCTCGTGCTGGCGTGTCGCATATGAAGCACTTTACTTCAAAATCCATTTGGACTCCTTTAATATTTATACCATTCCTCTGCAATTCATTAACTTCGTCTATAAATTGTTCCAAGTATTCTTCAGCACTGCTTGGTTTTGATTGTCCAAAAAATATTGCAATAGGAAATACTTCGTACACATCAGGATCAAAATGAACTTTCCCTGACATTACCCAAAATTGATCATCCGCTGATTCTTTTAGTGGCATACCGTCAGCACTAACTTGTAATTGTATTTTCCTATTATCGTGTAATTCAGGGTTTACGCAGTCTTGTAGCCCTTTTCTTACGCCAAAATACACAAATTGTCCTGGCTTTTCCTTCGAGTCTGTCATCTCAATAATATTATAATCTGCATCAATCGTTCGAAGGAAAGTTTTTGAACTGATGGGTAAAGTAGGCAGTAAGCGTGCTCTCAGAATGCCAAGTAAAATATCCAGATCCTTTTGAGGTATCCTGCGTCCAAATTCACGTAACTGCTCTATTTCTGGCGGATGATTGTATTGGGGAATTTCTATGATCTCAGATAAATTATCCTGAGAGTCACTAGTACTTTCAGATGTGTCGATAAAATCCTCTTCGTCTACTGTTAAATTAGTGAAGATTTCCTCCTCTATTAATTCAAAATGTGGTTCAGAATCCGGCATTTCCTCGAGTAGCACATTCATATCTTGTACAGCCTCAGTTCTGTCAAGTGTCACTTCATCTAAAAAAGTTGAATAACAACAATTAATATAATTATTATTTATTAGTTAACAGTGGAACTAATAAAGATATGTTTTAAATAAATTTAATGAACGAGAAGAAACTTTAACATTCTAAACAAATTAAAATTGTGTAGATCATTAATTTATTTTTCATTTTTTATTTACTATTATTCTAATTATCTTATATTATAAATACATTACTTACCTTCAGAACTGTTGTTGCGTTCTAAAATTTTCTTTTGCAGCTTTTGTTGCAAGCGAAACTTTTTGCTTCGCAATCGTCCTTGCTCTTGCTGGTGCCTTTTTTTTTCCATAATAGACCATTTATTTATATATTGTCACGACCGTCAAGACACGACTCACGACTGACACTTGTCGACTTTACGAAAGAGAGGTTATGTTGAGCGCCACTAACGGCCGAATCTCATATTAATTACGAAAGTAAGGTTAGTGGGGATTTTCTAGTCGGGGCCCCATTAGATACAGATAGACTTATCAAAGTAAGAAATTTCCCACTAGGGCCAGACAGGGCCCTGATTAGTTTTTTCTAGACTGGAAATTCTAGTCCGGGCCACGCTAGACCCCTACTTTAAATGGGGACAAATAGGGAAATTTCTACACGGGTTATTTGTTATCCTATGAAGAATTTTTTCTTTGAAATTTTTCTATTGATTTTTCCAACTGGAATTTTCCTATTGTTTATTCCAATTGGAATTTCCCTACTGAATGTCCTAGATATGGAGTTTTCCTATTGATTTTTCCAATTGGAATTTCCCTATTGAGTTTTCCAATTGCAATTTAACTATGGAATTTTCCAATTAGAATTTACCTAATGAATACCCTAATTGGAGCTTCCATATTGAATTTTCCAAATACAATTTCCATGGTGCATTTTCCAATTGAAATTTGCTTATTTAATTTTCTAATTGGAAATTACCTATTGAATTTTCCACATGGAATTCATCTACATTCACCTAATGAATTTCCTACATGGATATACCCTATTGATTTTTCCAATTGAAATTTCCCTATTTAATATTCTAATTGGAATTTCTCTATTAAATTTTCCTATTATAATTTCACTTTTGAATTTTCCAATTGAATTTTCTCTGTTGAATTTTCTAATTGAAATTTTTCTGATGAGTTTTCCAATTGAAATTTTTCGGTTAAGTTTTCCAATTGGAATTTCCCTACTAAATTTCCCAATTGGAATTTTCCTATTGAATTTTCCAATTGGAAATTCCCTATTGTATTTTCCAATTAGAACTTCTCTATTGAATTTTAATTCCTATTATAATTTCACTTTTGAATTTTCCAATTGAATTTTCTCTGTTGAATTTTCTAATTGAAATTTTTCTGATGAGTTTTCCAATTGAAATTTTTCGGTTAAGTTTTCCAATTGGAATTTCCCTACTAAATTTCCCAATTGGAATTTTCCTATTGAATTTTCCAATTGGAAATTCCCTATTGTATTTTCCAATTAGAACTTCTCTATTGAATTTTAATTCCTATTATAATTTCACTTTTGAATTTTCCAATTGAATTTTCTCTGTTGAATTTTCTAATTGAAATTTTTCTGATGAGTTTTCCAATTGAAATTTTTCGGTTAAGTTTTCCAATTGGAATTTCCCTACTAAATTTCCCAATTGGAATTTTCCTATTGAATTTTCCAATTGGAAATTCCCTATTGTATTTTCCAATTAGAACTTCTCTATTGAATTTTAATTCCTATTATAATTTCACTTTTGAATTTTCCAATTGAATTTTCTCTGTTGAATTTTCTAATTGAAATTTTTCTGATGAGTTTTCCAATTGAAATTTTTCGGTTAAGTTTTCCAATTGGAATTTCCCTACTAAATTTCCCAATTGGAATTTTCCTATTGAATTTTCCAATTGGAAATTCCCTATTGTATTTTCCAATTAGAACTTCTCTATTGAATTTTAATTCCTATTATAATTTCACTTTTGAATTTTCCAATTGAATTTTCTCTGTTGAATTTTCTAATTGAAATTTTTCTGATGAGTTTTCCAATTGAAATTTTTCGGTTAAGTTTTCCAATTGGAATTTCCCTACTAAATTTCCCAATTGGAATTTTCCTATTGAATTTTCCAATTGGAAATTCCCTATTGTATTTTCCAATTAGAACTTCTCTATTGAATTTTAATTCCTATTATAATTTCACTTTTGAATTTTCCAATTGAATTTTCTCTGTTGAATTTTCTAATTGAAATTTTTCTGATGAGTTTTCCAATTGAAATTTTTCGGTTAAGTTTTCCAATTGGAATTTCCCTACTAAATTTCCCAATTGGAATTTTCCTATTGAATTTTCCAATTGGAAATTCCCTATTGTATTTTCCAATTAGAACTTCTCTATTGAATTTTAATTCCTATTATAATTTCACTTTTGAATTTTCCAATTGAATTTTCTCTGTTGAATTTTCTAATTGAAATTTTTCTGATGAGTTTTCCAATTGAAATTTTTCGGTTAAGTTTTCCAATTGGAATTTCCCTACTAAATTTCCCAATTGGAATTTTCCTATTGAATTTTCCAATTGGAAATTCCCTATTGTATTTTCCAATTAGAACTTCTCTATTGAATTTTAATTCCTATTATAATTTCACTTTTGAATTTTCCAATTGAATTTTCTCTGTTGAATTTTCCAATTGAAATTTTCCTATTGAGTTTTCCAATTGGAATTCACCTACTGATTTTTCAAGCGATTTTTACGAAATTTAAAAGCCTTTTTAGGATTCTTAAAAGATTTCATAGAATTTTAAGGAATTTTACAATATTTTGTAAGATTTTAAAGGTATTCAGACAATTTTCGCAGGTTTTCGTGAATTTATTGAGTAAAATGAGGAACTCTAATTTAAAAATTAAAATTATTACTCATTGTCTCAAAAGCGCGGTTATATAATTTCTAACCGAATAGATGTTTGGAAAAAAGTATATCATGTTTGGTGTTTTCTTTGAGAAAGTTTATATAGACAGTGAGTATATAAAGCCTCAATATATGTCTGGAGAGACGATAATGGCGCTACCGGTCTTTGCGGCTGCCTTTGAACTTTGCTTTTCGATCGCCGAAGAAGTGACTCTGCAGATTCTCTATAATCTTGTCTATCCCAAAAAATTCAAACTCAGAAAATCACATCCGGACCCAAATGAAAAGTCTAGCCCGGTCTAGAGTCTGCATTCTTTAATTACTAATTTAAAAAAAAATTAAAAACGCAAACTCAACTTTAGGGCTTCAAATAAACAGAAAACTTATAGATTTTTTCATGAATATTCAATAGGAAAATCCAATTGGAATTTTCAATAGGAAAAATCAATTTTGAAAATTCAATTAAATTTAATTGAATTTTCCTATTGAGTTTCTGTGGGAAATTATATATAAAATTAATAATAATTAATTTTTCCTATTGAATTTTCATGAAAATTTAATTTTCCCTATATAATTTTCCTTTTTAGTTTTTTCCAATTGAAATTTCCCTATTGAATTTTCATTAAATCCTCTTTCAAATTAAATAAATAGATAAATAAGTAAAAACTAAATAAAGTAACGACCACCTTCCCATGAAAAATCACAGCTTCTCCCTTTATTACCCAAAGTTGGAAAAACTCTTTTGAAGACACCGATTTCGGACTTCCGATCCGGGTACCAATTTTTTAAGGGGGATTTAAGAGAGCAAAAAATCTAACTGTAGAGAAAAAAAAACTTGTGAAGTACGGGCGACGAAAGGCTCTCCGATTTCATACGTGGTTATCTACTGAAATTTGTCGCGGTCGCACAGCTGTTTAACCAGCTGTAACGTATCACGCCTCTCTTACGTCGGCCCTGGGGCCCCCAGGTCCGAGGACCTCGGAGGTGAGACGATACCTAGATTTTTAAGTGACGGAATTTTTTCACAAAGCTATACGTGTACTTTTAATTACCGGGTGGCATGACCGACACTTCCGGATGTAAAATATTCCAATTTTCCTTTTTTAACATTTTTTTAAATATATTTTTTATTTCTTATTCTATAAAGAATTTTATCTTTGGATTTGTCCCATTAATTTCTTTATTGAATTTTTAAATTGGAATTTACCTGCTGAATTTTCCAATTGAAATTTACCTGTTGCATTTTCCAATTGAAATTTACCTGGTATATTTTCCAATTAAAATATACCTACTGAATTTTCCAATTGGAATTCAGCTACTGAATTTCCCAATTGTCATTCACCTACTGAATTTTCTAAATGAAATTTACCTATTTAAATTTTCAAATGAAATTTTCCTATACATTTTTCCAAATGGAATTTCTCTATTGAATTTTTCAATTTAAATTTACCTATTATATTTTCCAAATAATATTTACCTACTGAATTTTCCAATTGAAATTTACCTGCTGTGTTTTCCAACTGAAATATACCTACTGAATTTTCCAATTGAAATTTACCTGCTGTATTTTCCAATTGGAATTCAGCTGCTGAATTTTTCAATTGTTATTCACCTACTGAATTTCTCAATTGATATTTACCTACTGAATATTCCAATTGAAATTTACCTACTGAATTTTCCAATTGAAATTTACCTACTGAATTTTCCAAATAGAATTTACATTATATTATATTTTCAAATCTCCATTTACCTGCTGTATTTTCCAATTGAGATTTTCCTACTGAATTTTCCAATTGAAATTTACCTGCTATATTTTCCAATTGGAATATACTTACTGAATTTTCCAATTGAAATTCACCTACTGAATTTCCCAATTGGAATTCACCTACTGAATTTCTCAGTTGGAATTTACCTATTGATATTGCCAGATAAATATATTATACGCTAACTCCAAAATGGAAATAAAATATGAAAGTAAGATAGGGAAACTAATTTAAAAAAATTTTCCAAGAAAATTGGAATAGAGAAAATTCAATAGGATAAATCCAATTGGAAAATTAAACAGATAATTTCCACCGGGAAAATTCAGTTGGTATATATCTCAATTGGAAAATTCAATAGGGAAATTCTAATTGGAAAACTCAATAGAGAAATTCTATTTGGAAAATTCAACAAGAAAATATCAACTGGATTACACTGCATTCTCCAAATATTCGAAAGTAAGCTTTCCTCTCTCAACAAAAAAAAAAACAAAACAAATACCGTCCATTTAACTATTTCACAATTTAGCTTGCATCTCCAAGAAGCCACGCGTTCGCTGTCAAATATTTCCAAACATTTTGAAAACATCTCAATTTGACTGTGTCTCAACAGGGGCTCCAGAACCTGAGGTGCTTCTAGTTGAAAAATCTGTTTGTCAATCGCCATAGGAGTCTGGGAGTGTTTCTCGAAGTAGGTGAATGGGACACATTTTTGGGCCAGTAGGTCTCTGACAATTTAACGAAGGGGTGGGTCCCATGGGGTATAGGGTCCTTAGGAGGGGAGGGGAGATATTATCTCAAAAGAGTCGCGTGGCCGCACAGTAGTGGTCTCTCCCAAAAATTTCACCACCTCTTGTCCTTGCTGGCAATAAATCAGACAATAATGGGCCACACGGTAGCATTTCGAATCTCGAAAGCTACTGACCCATTTTCGAAAAGTGAAAAATCTAAATCTCCGCAGGTTCTTTCCCCACTTTCGCTCGCACGTCTTCACCTCCTCCCCCTCACCCTTCCCCCTCCCCACCCCATCTGTAGTCTCTTTTCTCAGGAAATGACAGCAAAGAATGTGGGTCGGACGTGAAAGAAGGGCGTAAGTGCAAGAGGTTCATCAGTACAGTAGCTTAAAGACCCAGTAGCACTAAATTTTCCGAAAAGTGTGTCACGAAAACCAGTGGCAGGCCCCATTGTTGGGCCCGACTTTCGATTTTAAGTCAACAATGGAAATGGTGGAGTCAGTAAAGTTGTACCTGGGGTAAAACGAGTGAGAATTCATGGCACACGGGTTATAAAGACATAAATCGAGGCTGACCCATTTTACATGGGGCCTCATGAAAATGGAAGATATTCTTTGTTGGGAGACGAGTACAGTGACTTCCGGCCATTTTTATTGACTCGTAATCACTGCGTGAGACCCATACTGATTCGTGAAAAATGGGACTTGTTCCCAGTGGTGGAAACCGATTGGGACCGTTAAATTTGAATATTTCGGGAAATTTAAGGGTATTTAACTATTTGAAAGCCTTGCAGATATTTTGACAATGATGCTGCTTTGGAATTATTTGTATTTTATAAATGGGACTGAATAGAAAATGGGACTAAATTGGGACTTATAGTCTATGGAAATTTACTAGAAAAATAAAAAATAGGAATAATAATGAAAAATAGAGTGATATAAATTATTGGGCCTTATTTAGAAAATGGGACTTAGAGAAAAATAGTGTAAAGAGACTTTGGCTGGTGGAGTAAAGTTATACCTGCGATGAAAGGGAGGAATTAGGATTTAGTAGAGCGTTGGGGTAATAAATACATAAATCTGGTCTGGCCCTTTTTACATGGGTCCTATGTTAAATTGCAGATATTTTTATTTGGGGGAGGAGCAGGGTGCCTTCGAGTCATTTTTATTGGCTCATAATCACTGTAACCAGTAACCACACTAATTGGATAAATGACAATAATGGGACTTATGATTATTATGTGGGGAGGAGTTAATGGGTCAGTAAATTAAAATATTGCAGGGTGTATTTAAGTTTATTTTGAGGAGTATTTAATACTTATCATCTTTCCAGAGGGATTATAAATCTAAATATAATTATATACCTGTAAAGAATTTTCCTATTTAATTTTTTAATGAATTTCTATTTACTGGCTTTTCCCATTGGAGTTTTCCTATTAAACTTTTTAAGTTTCCTATTATATTTACAATTTAAAATTTTCCTATTCAATTTTTCCATTCGATTTTTCATATAGATTTTTCCTATTGATTTTTCACTTTAAATTTCCCTATAGAATTTTCCTGTAGATTATGCCAATTTTTTCATGGGAAATTCTATAGAAAATACAATTTTCCAATTTTCCAATTAGATTTTTCATATTAACTTCTCAAGTGGGTTTTCCTATTGAATTTTCCAATAAACTTTTCCCAATAATTTTCCCAACTGGAAAATTACAATTTGGAAATTCCAATTGGAAAATTCAATAGAACAAATCCAATTGCATGGAAAATTGAATAAGTAGGCAAATCCCAATTGGAAAATTCAATAGGAAAATTCCAGTTGGAAAATTCAATAATAAAATTAATTAATAGGGAAAATTCCAAAACAACAATTTATGGAATTTTTCAACGGGGAAAATTCTCTATTAATTATTAAATTGTCATGAAAGTTCGACCGGAAAATTTCTGACAAATAAAAGATGGTCCAAGTGAAATTTTCAGTAGGCAAAAGTCATTAAGACAATAAAAAAAATTCCTCAACTCACCATCAAAGCTGTCGTTGGATTGTTAGGTGATCGATATATTTGCTCATCTCATTCTCTAAATATATATAGAATATTGTATTGTGTTACAATAATTAATATTCGATATAAAGGGGCCGGAAGCATCTCGTCCAACCTCTCTGTGGGCCTTTTGGGCTTCGGTATGGGGTTTAGAAAAAAATTCCGACGGCGACCATATGCTTCAATAATTTTGTAGATTGATCGTGGATTTCACGGCGCAACTGACACCCGCATTTTTATTCCCGTATATTGGACAGCGTGGTGTATTTTCGGGTATTGTTGCCCGTCGCGGGCGTTAAGGGAATTCGTTACGAGGGTAAATTAATCGAGTCCCAATTAGGGGTTAATAACTTTTTAATTTACGACTCGACTCGATCTCATTTCTCTCACCTTTCGACACTTGTGTCGCTCATTCATTATTTTTTCTCATTTATGATCTTCTTTTTACCAAAAAGTGGAGAAAAGTTATCAAATGTCGGACATAAATATATCAATATTAATATTCATAGGGAAAATTGAAAAAGGAAATTTTTTTTTGAATTTTCCTTTTAAAATCAATAGGAAAAATACAAATGGGAAATTATTCATAAGAGAATTGACAATATAGGAATTCAAGTTGGGAAATTTAAAACGAAAATTCCAATTGGGAAATTAAATAGAAAAAATCAATAGGGAAAATTCAATAGGAAAATTCCAATTGGAAAAGTCAATAGATAAAATGCAATAGGAAAATTTCAATTGGAAAAAATCAATAAGAAATTCTAATTGGAAAAATTAATAGGGAAAATTCAATTGGGAAATTCCAATTGGGAAATTCAATAGTTTAAGTAAATAGGAAGAAATTGCGTGGGGAAAATCAAAGGGAATGTGAAATTCTTTATCAAATTATCCACAAAAATTCAACTAGAAAATTGCAAGTGAAAAATGTAAAAGGAAAATTGAATATAAAACTTGATAATTGAATTTTCCATGAAAATTCAATAGGAAAATTCTAAATAGACACTTTATATAATTTTTAACGAAGATTTAATATGAAAATTATAATTGTGGAATTCAATGGGAAAAATTAATTTTGAAAATATATTAAAATTAATTAAAAAAAATTATATACTTTATATAATTGTTCCTGAAAGTTTAATAGAAAAATAGAAGATTTACAGCTGCAAAACCGATCAATAAGAAAAGGGTAAAAACGACCTTGACTCTGCCAAAAAATTTTTTCTTAGGACATTCGAGGTCTGAAGAATTTGGAAAAGGACATTTTGAAAAGAAGACGAACACAATAGACAATATACATTTCACGGGACTTAGCAATAAAATTGGTTGTAAATACGATCATAAAATCCTCGTCGTTTAGCTGGTACCTAAATGTTAAATTTTGAAATTCGAGACCCGACCTTTAAATTTTCGAGGGCAACTTTCAGTTTCTCCCATATTGCATAATCTCGAAAAATTAATTTCTCAAAAGAAATTTTATTTTATTTATTATTTTCTTTCATCTATTTCTAAACACAATTTTAATAATAATAATAATAATAATAAATTTTAATTCTACACAATAAAACATTGAAAAATATGTTATAGTTGCTAGAAAAACTAAAAAAAGTTAAATTCTTTTTAAAAGAAAATAGAAAAACTCTCATAAATTAAAAAATATATTTCGACCCTTTCCCAGAAACTTTTTACTTAAATCCTAAAACAATTTTTTGTCCAACTGCAGCTTTCTTTCATTATTTTTTCTTAAACGTAAAGCAGAAATATTTTACAATTTCGCTACATAAAAACAGCAATTTTTTTATCGAGCGGGACTTTTGGGTCGTTTGAAGATTCGAATTTTAAGGATTTTAAGTAAATTTCAAGAGGTGCAAAAAATGTAAAGGTCCGTTATGAGCGGTTTTTTCGTGTTTGCGCGAGTCAGGGTCACTCTACGAATTTCTGAGTCGACCTTTTGACAATATCTCAGGAACGTATGATTTACGGGGACGCACGGCCGAGCACGAGAATGCAGGAGAAAATTTTACGAGTTGATGACTTTATGGGGGTGTATGCCGTTTATGGTGGCTGGCGTGTGGCCGTCGTCCGACCATAAGAAATGGTCCATTCGAGACCAGGTTCCACGATTTCCGCTCGACGAAGAAAAGGGCTCGAGAGTCCTCGCGCTCGGATATCCTTGATTTTTAGATTTACGAGGGAAGGAAGCTGGCCAAAATTGCGTCCGACGACTACGAAACGTGCAAAGGTGCTCATAATTGAAAGAGAACATCTTGAGTCCAGATCTCAAAGCCAAACAGAAAATGAAGAATGGCCTCAAGACCTTTTGAAAATTTCATGGAAAATTATTTTTTAGGCTTTGCTTTAATTCCTCGTTGAAAATTGATGTAGTTTTCAGAAAGACTGAATTTTCAATTAATAAAAATTGTAAATAGTACACGGCAAAGGCGGCAAAGAGAAGTCAAGTCGTAAATTTAAAGATTTTCCGTGCGTCGCGCGCCTGGTAAAGCAGCTCGCCCTAAATGGCGCGTTTATCGGTCCGGTAAATCAAATAGCCTTCATAACATAACGAGCCGCCTTTAAGTAAAGCTCCATACTACTTTCCAATGTACTTAAGTGCTTTCGAGATACGATTGTTTTATAGCGAGAGTAACAACAGAAGTTTAACATGGTTGAGAACAATGAAAAATAAAATAAGGATATTAGTATCAATAAATTGATGTCCTACAGACGTCTCACGTCAAAAAGACGTTTTTAGGAGATTAACCGTCTTTTGGACATCATTTGGACCGACATGGACGTTCTAAGGATGTCTTTAGGACGTCCTCAGGATGTCAATGTCTTTTTGCCCATTAGAAGCAAATGAGTACAGCAAAACGAAGAGGAAAAAATTATATTGACTACTATTTCAGCAGAAATAACAATAGATGTGATATCTGCAGAAACAGTAGTATAGAAGGATATAGGAAGGTCAAGAAAGGTATAGAAAAAGGGGGAGGAGAAGGAAAAAATAGGTGCAACAACAACAGAAGTAATATTAAAAACAACAGCGATATGTAATGATTTATAATTTAATTTTACTCTTTAAACAATTTTTAAAAACTGTTATGTGTTACAATTTATTTTTCCTGTTGTTCCTGATGGTGTATTTCATCTTCATCTTTGATTTGTGATACTGTTGGTTTGTTTGTTGATGTGGTTCATTAGTGGTGTCATTAGTGCTGCATAATCTGTTGTGGTAATGTTGTGGTTGCTACAGTCGCATGATGTTCATCTGAAAAAGAAAAATATATTAGTTTTTGTTTCTGTTCTTAGAGGACTACTGTAATTATAACAATTACTGCTGCTATATTGTTACTATTGTTCCTATTGTTACTCCTCCTACAGCTACTATTACTTCTGGTCTTGATCCGCTTCTGCTACTGTTATGGATGAAAATGTGATTGATTAACTACCAGATGTTGTTCTTCCATATGTAATATTTTTGTTTCTGTTGTTTAGGACTATTCTTCAATTATTATTGCTCCTACTACTGCTGTAATTACTCCTGTTGTTCACTTGTTCCACCTATTAATACTGCTATTATTGTCGTCTTGTTTCATTGTTGCTAATACTATTTATAACAACGCTACTGTTATAATTTGTTGATGTGGTTCATTATATAGATATCATTAATGTTTTTGTATATTGTTCTATTGCTGCTGTTACTGTTGTTCCATCTTTATCTATTTTTGTTTTTGCTGTTAGGACTATATTACACTTATTCTACTCTTGCTGCTGCTACTACTATTATTACTTTTCTTGTTCAAACTATTATTATTCCTAAACTATTGCTCCTGGTATTTCACTATCCACAGTAACTTTCTTCTCTATTATTTTATTACTCCTTTTATTACTCCTTCGTTCCTATTCTGCTATATAGCAGTCATGATGACAAAGTTATGATTGCACCTACCCAGCTATAATAAACCTTTCGTTAATTGATTAACGACATATCTGATAGAAGATTGTGATACCAACGATACTAGCAATAGCTTGTTACCAGCAAATTTCGGCTCTGCTTGAAAGAAAAGAGCGTTTATTATTGTGGTGCCGTCAAGATTTAGGTGGGGTGGTGGGGATTCCGAGCCATCACATTCTTCTGAAAGAGTAAGTGGTGAAGCGAGGGAAGGGGTGACCTCTTCGTCCAGAGCTCGCACGACCGAAACACCCACGAGTCTTTCTCGACTCTCCACAAGCAAAGTGGTGGGGATTGACGCTCCTCCCTCGGCGACGCCCACTAGTTATTATGCGCTGCCCTTCGACGCGCCAGGGAAAGGGTAATCGGAAGTGGTGGGGTGCGGGGGAGCGATTGTATTTCATGCATTTCGTAATTGGACGTCAATCACGGGCCGCAGAAGAAACTAAAGTAATTTTCGAGTTTCTGAACAATTTTTTTTTGTGGATTTACATTCCGCCGTGCTGGGAAATCGGAAGTTACACTTAAGAGTAAACAATATTGCTGCTAAGTGCATTTCACTGTTTTTGGCTTGCTGTTGTCGGTGAGGAGGGGATGTGAAAAATTGTGAATAGAAAATTAAAAATTGATAATTGAAAATGAGAAAAATGCGGCGTCGTGGGCGAGGCACTTGAGTTAATTTAGTAAATTGGTGATCGACACAGAAATCTCGAATCTCACCGCAAAATCGTTTCGATTCGGAACTGGTGCTCGACTTTCACCGTAGAATCCCGAAACTGATTCTTCGGGTCGGCGAATAATTCTGGCGTGAAACAGGCGAGTGAAGAGAGACGATGACGAAGTGGCATTTTGCAGGGAATCGAATCATGACGCCGCGTAACGGGGAAGGACACCATGGTACTTAGCTATGCCTAATTTAATTTCAAGTGTATTTATAAATATTTTCTTGCTAGAGTGATAGAATTCTTTCTAGTGAAAAGGAAGTATTTAATCAGCAGAGACGATCCGATCCTTTTTTTTATCATTTTTTTTATCTGCTGGACTAGAGAGACTGGAGGATCAATAAACTTCACTGTCAATGAAAATTTCGAAAATCTTCAATCACCTTGTGTTTACTGTTTACTCTTCTATTTACTTCATAGATTGATGTATTGAACTTCTTCGTCTTCAACCCTGAAGATTTCACTTCCTGAAGAGCTTAGGGATCAAGTTGGTAGAAAAACGTGTGGAGGTCTTCGGTAACAATGAGTGGAGGACTCAGTCTCAGTAACCAGTCAAATGGAAGTCGTTTCCGGGACTTGTGACCAGGTCGTATAGCCATTAACGGATAAATGATTTTACAGGGTGGCAAACTTACGTTTATTGCGCGTGGAACGAGCTGGGCCCTTCGGAACGGTCCTTGCCTTGGGTTTAAACTTCAAACGCACCAAATGACTAAATACCGGTCGGCCGAGATCCTCGTAATTATTTACGACCTCAGGTTATGTATTTACTGTTGTGCAATTTCTAGTCGTTCATCTTCCGATTGTCGATCCGAGTCACACGATAAATTTATGATTGCCATGCAATTTCGTAAATTTATGGTCACGAGCCTTGAGATATCAGCACGCGTATGAAGGCATGCCGGAAATTATATTTTTAAAGAGTGGGGGTAGGTTCTTAGAAGTTATGACGAATTTTGAAGGGAGAGGATCATCATTTAAGTTAAGGAGTGGCGCATTTATTATTCGAGTGTATCTTGGAGTTTTAGTATTTATTATTAAGATTCAATAAAAATTGTTGTATTTAATATTTTTTTGGTTTATTGTGCTTTTTCTATTCTAGGGGACATAAGAATTAGGCTGAAATTCGAAATTTAAAAATTTATTGATAATTGAGTTATTTACAGCTACGTTTAGACGGCGACGTCTAGCAACAGACGCTGTCGAAGCCTAAAAGCCGCAGTACAAATTCTTAGAGGCCATTTTTGTTTGGTTTATCGTCCATTGCCTATTTCAGGGTATTCGAGAATTAAGTAGAAATTTGAAATTCAAGAATCGAATGATAATTGAATTATTTACAGGTACGTTTAGACGGCGACGTCTAATAACGGACGCTGTCGAAGCCTAAAAGCCGCAGTACAAATTCTTAGAGGCCATTTTTGTTTGGTTTATCGTGCATTGCCTATTTCAGGGTATTCGAGAATTAGGTAGAAATTTGAAATTTAAAAATCGAATGATAATTGAATTATTTACAGCTACGTTTAGACGGCGACGTCTAATAACGGACGCTGTCGAAGCCTAAAAGCCACAGTACAAATTCTTAGAGGCCATTTTCTTTCGGGTTATCGTCCATTGCCTACTTCAGGGTATTCGAGAATTAGGTAGAAATTCTAAATTTAAAAATCGAATGATAATTGACTTATTTACAGCTACATTTAGACGGCGACGTCTAAAACCCGAGTAGAACGGGAAATTTTAACGTCCTGGACAAAAGCAGATCAGTGCGCCCTTCACATACTCCACTTCCCAAACCCTCCATTCAAAAAAATTAGACTTAATTTAAAAATAAAATTCGAAAAAATTCTGAAAATTCGTTCGCTTGACCTTTTTCACGGAGCTTACGCCTCGGACAGGTGCACTCCGTTCTCTCCGCCCTCGTTACGACATTTGATGCACAATTGATTTATTATTCACACCCACTCTTATTGTTAGACGGCGCTTCACCTAACAAAAGACTTAAATCTTAACTTTATGCTTATAGTCGTCGTATTTCACTTTGCATTTGAGTAAATAAAATTCTTCCTTTAGAATCTGTCCCTTTCTATTGTTCCAGAGAGTATTATTCCTAAGTAAGGATTCACAATATTTGATTAAACAATCATTTTCTTCCGTAGGAGGAGCAAGAGAGGCGGATCTTAATAAAATTGGGCCTTCTTTGTGTCACAACTTTATACAAATCCATTCAAAACATTCGGTAGGGTCATGTATCTTCTAAACTGAGGGCGACAACTGACAACTGACAAATTACCTTCACTAGCCTCAGCGTGATCTTCAGTGCATAAAGAAACTCGCTGAGTTGTCAAAAGGTTGCACAGTTGTGGCAGACCACACGTAACTCGAGAGTTTTGAATAGACGTGGGTTTATCACCACACAAAATCCACAAAAGGGATTATGGATGTACAGGGCGGGGCAGGAATATTTTTTGATAAATTTACAGCATCACGATGACGAATTCTCGGCTAAATAGTTACTTTTCCTCATTTATGACTGGGAAATACAGTAAAATGTATGCAAAGAATTCTAAGCAGTTGAGTGTCCACTAAAGTCATTTATACTCTTAGAGGCTGGGAAATATGAGTTATTATTAGTAACCAAATTGCCAGGGGCGCATTTGCAAAATGATGAAATTCGCTAAATCGAGAAAGTAGAAAACGATCATTTAAAGCCAAAATATCATTGCCATCTGTAGAAAGACGCTAAAAATTTTCCTAAATGATTTTAGGAATTGCAGCCCTACGACACTTAGCACAAAAGTGATTTATTCCGAAAAGGCCCCTAAAAGCCCAAATTTATTATGGGTTCATTTGGGCGCATGCACCAACTGGTATATTTTAATCCAAATGGTTTCAGGGGGTTTCATAACAAGAGGATTATTGGGAATATCCCTGGTCAAGTTGACTGCACAGTAGTATTTAGGGTCGGATTAGCCGGACTGTTGGCACTCAAACGCCTTCGAAATTGGCAAAACTAACAGATAATCTCGACGATAATCCGAAGGAAATGTAACCACCTTTCCCTTTAAACCGAGCTTTATTATACACTAACAAGATGAGAGCCAAAATATTTTGAGTATTATACAGTTTATTTACGTTTAATATACTTATTCCGGTCTTTGGATTACAGTTGATTTAAGACGATTAACTTATAAACGAGCTTATAAATTATTATGGATTAACTAATTATTTGTTGACCTTTCGGAACAGAAGCTGTAAATACTGAGAGTCTCAGGATGGAATCCTATTATGGGCGTGAAATGCAAAACACAAGATGAGCAAATCACAAAAGGGAATCTTCCAGTGGACAGAAATCTGAAACGGAAATCTGAAGGATTTAATCTCAAACTTATGATTGTAAGATTTAATGCGGTACATGAATTTATGGACATATTCAAACAGTTGCGAGTGCGCTCAATAAAGTTTTTAGTGGACAATTTTTATTGGTTTAGTGTACTTCGTCTATTCCAAGGTACTCGAGATTTAAAAAGAAATTAGAAATTAAAAAATTTATTTATAATTGACTTAATTACAACTATTTTTAGACGGCGACGTCCAGCAGCGGACGCTGTCGAAGTCTAAAAGCCCTAGTATAATTTTTTAGAGATCATTCTTTTTTGGTTTATTGTGCATTGCCTATTTCAGGGTTTTTGAGAATTAGGTGGAAATTCGAAATTTAAAAATCGAATGATAATTGACTTACTTACAGCTGCGTTTAGAAGGCGACGCGTGGGTGCGAACGTTGCCGAAGACTAAAAGCGCCAGTAAAAATCCTTATTGGTCAATTTTTTTTATTTATTACTAATTATCTATTCTAGGGAACATAAGAATTAGGCTGAAATTCGAAATTTAAAAATCGAATGGTAATTGACTTATTTACAACTATGTTTAGACGGCGACGTCTGATAACGGACGCTGTCGAAGCCTAAAAGCTGCAGTACAAATTCTTAGAGGCCATTTTTGTTTGGTTTATCGTCCATTGTCTATTTCAGGGTATTTGAGAATTAGGTAGAAATTCTAAATTTAAAAATCGAATGATAATTGACTTATTTACAACTACATTTAGACGGCGACGTTCGGGAGCGGACGCTGTCGAAGCTTAAAAGCCCTAGTAAAAATTTTTAGAGATCATTTTTTTTTGTTTTATCGTGTACTGCCTATTTCAGGGTATTTGAGAATTAGGTAAAAATTCGAAATTTAAAAATCGAATGATAATTGACTTATTTAGAGCTACGTTTAGATGGCGACGTCTAATAACGGACGTTGTCGAAGCCTAAATGTCGCAGTACAAATTCTTAGAGGGCATTTTTGTTTGGTTTATCGTCCATTGCCTATTTCAGGGTATTCGAGAATTAAGCACAAATTCGAAATTTGTAAATCGAATCAAAATTGACTTATTTACAACCACAGTTAGGCGGCGACGTCTAACAAGAAAAGTTTCAGAACTCACAAAGCCTTGAAATATTACGAACAGATGCTCATACCTCTTTAAACTTTGCATATTGAATCGTTCGGTACATTTCAGGTACGTCGTGACTTCCAAATAGATTTTGTAACTTAAGAATCGGAGTAAAACTGATGTTTTTATACGTTTTTAAAATTATTTTTGGAAAGCCACATTTGAGAGCGACATTAGTTATTTTTTAGACCCCGTGCTGATTTCATAGAATGTTAATAAAAAAAAGTGTTGATCGAGGATTGACGAGGGTGGTCCGAATTACAGCTCAAAAGAACAAGGCAAGTTATTAAAGTTATTCGACAATTTTCTACGTTCCGGGATCCGGCTACCTCAGATGCTGCGCTCTTTTCGATCCATTTCTCATCTCGGTCTCTGCCAGTCTACCACCCTTCGCGCGATAAGGCCCATGGCGCATTGTTGCATCCGGACGAACAAAAGGAAGAAATGAGTCCGTCGGCTTATTCGGTCAACGTAATGACGTCATTTCCCTGTCAAGCATTTCCGGCGCAAATTAATTTATCAAGACAACCGCTCTGGGCATCTGCAGTGCTCGCACTCCGTCTGGACCCGAGCGAACAAGAAATTGCTTTACTTTTTGTCAGGAGACCGCCTTATATTATAGTGGCCAATTGAAGAGCGAAATTTGAAAGCAGACTCTAGGAATTTCGGCTCTTGTGCCCTAATTTAAGAGAATATTACAATTTACTTCAAATTATTTTTTTGAAAAAATAGTTGTGGCCTTTTTTTAAATTATTGTGATCCTAAAAGATTTGGAAATCAAATTAAAATAAAAAAACTGTTTGGTAACGAATAATCTTTTGTTATTATTATTATTATTTCGGCGAGGTCCAAGGGCAAAATGTAAGGGGCGATATAGAGTGTAAGGTCGCGAATAAGCGAGCACAATTAGTCGGTAGGAAGTCTCCACGGCAAGATAGGCGCGGCGAACGTGAATTTACCATGGATACCTTCCGAACAGAAACCGTAGCTCATTAATTGCCTCTAATAATAGGTAGGGCCCCAGAGCTACTGGCGACGTGTGCTTTACTTATTTATAGTTACCGAGAGTTTATATTGCTTGACGTGCGTGAAAGGATCGTTAACCGGAAGGCAACATTGTCAATGATGTGTTACGCTGCTTTCAGGCCATTCACTTTGTACAAATAATGTGCAAATCTTCGGTAAAATTCAAAGAGGAATTTTCTTTTTTTTAATCTATATACAATTTTTATTCTAATTATTAAAAAGAGTATCGCAAACTAGCTCAAAATTTCTGTACTAAAGATTTTTAATATCTCCTTGAAGAAATCGCTGCCTAAGCTGCCGGACGTCGTTGTCTCAAAGTGGCCGTAAATAATTCAATTATAAATCGATTTTAAAATTTTTGAATTTTTGCTTAAATCCCGAGTACCCCTGAATAGATAATGAACAATGAATCTGAAAAAATAGCTTCTAAGAGTTTTTCCTCGTGCTTTTAGACTTCTGTAGCGTTTGCTGTTAGACGTCGCCGTCTAAACGTAGTTGTAAATAAGTCAATTTTAACTCGATTTTTAAATTTCGAATTTCTGCTTACTTCTTGAATACCCTGAAATAGGTAGTGCATGATAGATCACAAAAAATTGACATCTCAGAGTTCTTACTGGGGTTTTTAAGTTTTGACAGCTTCCGCTGCCAGACGTCGCCATCTAAACGTAGCTGTAAATAAGTCAATTATCATTCGATTTTTAAATTTCGAATTTCACTTTAATTCTCGAATGCCCTAAAATAGGTACTGCACGATAAACCATAAAAAAATGTCCTCTAAGAGTTTTTACTAGGGCTTTTAGGCTTCGACAGCGTCCGCTCCCAAACGTCGCCGTCTAAACGTAGCTGTAAATAAGTCAATTTTAACTCGATTTTTAAATTTCGAATTTCTGCTTACTTCTTGAATACCCTGAAATAGGTAGTGCATGATAGATCACAAAAAATTGACATCAGAGTTCTTACTGGGGTTTTTAAGTTTTGACAGCTTCCGCTGCCAGACGTCGCCATCTAAACGTAGCTGTAAATAAGTCAATTATCATTCGATTTTTAAATTTCGAATGTCACATTAATTCTCGAATGCCCTAAAATAGGTACTGCACGATAAACCATAAAAAAATGTCCTCTAAGAATTTTTACTAGGGCTTTTGGGCTTCGACAGCGTCCGTCACCAGACGTCGCCGTCTAAACGTAGCTGTAAATAAGTCAATTATCATTCGATATTAAAATTTCGAATTTCTGACTAATTTATGAATGCCCTAAAATAGGCAGTGCATGATAAACAAAAAAAAATTGACCACCAAGATTTTTTACTGGTGCTTTTAGGCTTCTATATCCATTGCTGCTGAACACCGGTCTCTAAAATCGAATCTAATGAAAAAACTATTAATCCAAATAACACAAAATGTTTACTAACTGACATATAATTTACCAGTTTGAAAAAATCGTCTCCGGAATTCGTTTAAGCCTGACTTCCTTATCAAGGCCACAGTAGCGTTTCAAAATCATTAACGGCTGCGAGGTCGCGCAAACGAGTCCGGACTTCCCGCAAAGAGACTCGGACCTTACTAGGCTGAAAATGAAGAGTGGATGAAAGAAGAAAAAGATGGTGGTAAAATGAAGGAGGCGAGGAGGCAACAACAGCAATCTGAGTCGGCTCGATCAAGCGTCGATGACTGGACAACTTCCACACTACAGAACTTGTTGGACTCACCTTAAGGGGGCAGGGGGCTCTCAATACTTTTAAGATTCATTTAAGAGTAGATGTATCCCGGTAGGCCCGAGAAATGGCGGCCGAGGTGACGTCCTTGTCGGGCCGTGGAGCAAATTAGGTAAAAACAAAACACCTCTTCGCCTTTCAGAGATGTGCCGACGTTGCTAGGATCTGGTAGCGAAGCGGCGGATAGGACAAGAGAAAGAAGACGGAATATGGAAGGAAAAGAAGATGATGATGACGTGGACGAAGAGGAAGATGACTGAGGACGACGTGCCGAGGGCCTTAAGTCCCACCGCCTCACGGTAATGGGCCCTGCAAGTAATTAAGCATCGGTTGTAGCGCCAGGATCTACCATAAAGCCCCAGTCCGGACCTTCGGGTTAGTTACAAAGCAAGGAACCGAGCAAGGAACAGGTACAGAACGAGCTCAGAGGTTTGCAGGACAGAGTTTGAGACGAGTCATCAAAGGGCGTGAGGCTCAGTTTCATTCGCGATACGTTTTGATGGGAATTTCTCGCTGTGGGGTGATTTTGGGACCTCCAACGAATTTGGACCGTTTCCGGGAGATTAGAAGGTCAGATGAGTCTGAGTCTGATTTACTCCGTGGCGACTTGGAATGAAAAGTTAATTTTCCCTTTTGAGATTCGTTTCAGAGTTTTTAAGATCGTTACTACTGCTCGGAAAATATTGGAAGCTTTTTAATAATTGATGGACTTAAGGTAGGTAATATGAACTTTAAAATGAGACTACGAAGATCAGAAAAAAATCAGTGAGTGCAAAGTTATAGACGATTTTACTCCTAACTGTCTGATTATTTTTAAAAAGTTTCTATTATTTTTATACTTATAGGATTGTAGAATCGGCGAAGGAGATTTATAGATGGTGCAAAAGATCAGCGGGAACAAGATTCGATGTACGATCGGTCGCGAGAAAAGAGACGAAGAGAAACGGTATCTACAACGTCACAGTTTATTACCTCGGGCGTCGGCACCTCGGGTAACGAAACGACGATTTAATAACAGGAGCCACAGCCCCCCGGTCCCCCTATCCACCACTCGATATAATATAATGGCTTCCATCATCGGTGCGGCTTGGTAGCCGCGGCAGTTTAATTAAAACGATCGCTTGGCAAGATCCGAGATCCATTTGTTTGCCGATCGTGCGCCAAGGAGAGTTATCTGGCCCCTACGATCGCCCCGTGTCGGATTGGAATCAGCTACTGGATTTAACTTCCAAGGAGAGAAATCTCCACCGAGAAGGATGGAGAAGATGATGGGAACGAATGAGAGATTTGAGAGGGGGGAAACTGACAGCTTTTTATTACAGCTTGAAATCCATGGTGTCAAATGTTGCCTTCCTTAATTAGAAGACGAATAGAACACTTTTACCTCGAAGTTCTGATCTAAACAATTTTTTAACATTTTTGAAAATTGGGGACAGATGGGGTGTGGTCTCAGCTTTAAATTGAGTCTTCGAAATTCAAAATCGAGTTGGTAGTTGCAAAGTTATACAGAAAAGAAGGAAACGACTAAAAAGTGTTTTGGGCTTTTAGAAGCTTCGACAGCGCCGATTGCTGGACGTCGCCGTCTAAATGAAGTTGTAAATTAATCAATTGTCATTCGATTTTTAAATTTTGAATTTCTGCTTAATTCTTGGGTGCCCTGGAATAGGTAATGGGCGACAACCCAGAAAAAATTACCATTGAAAGTTTTTACTGGGGTTTTTAGACTTCGGCTGCATCCGCTGATTGACGTCGCCGTCTAAACGTAGCTGTAAATAACTCAATTATCATTCGATTTTTAAATTTCGAATTTCTATTTAGTTCTTGATTACCCTGAAATAAGCAGTGCACGATAAACCAAAAAAGAATGATATCTAAGAGTTTTTACTGCGGCTTTTAAACTTCAACAGCGCTCGCTGCTGGATGTCGCCGTCTAAATGTAGTTGTAAATAAGTCAATTATCATTCGATTTTTAAATTTCGCATTTCTGCTTAATTCTTGGGTACCCTGGAATAGGTAATGCGCATTAACCCAGAAAAAAATCTCCATTAAAAGTTTTTACTGCAGTTTTTAGACTTCGGCAGCTTCCGCTGCTAGACGTCGCCGTCTAAATGTAGTTGTACATAAGTCAATTTTAATTCGATTCACAAATTTCGAGTTTCTGCTTAATTCTCGAATACCCTGAAATAGGCAATGCACGATAAACCAAATAAAAATGATCTCTAGAAAATGTTACTAGGGCTTTTTGGCTGCGACACCGTCCGCTCCCAAACGTCGCCGTCTAAACGTAGCTGTAAATAACTCAATTATCATCCGATTTTCAAATTTCGTGTTTCTGCCTAATTCTCAAATGCCCTGAAATAGGAAATACTCTACGTAAATTTTAAATAGGGTGTTTACGTATAGTTATACAGGAAAGAATGAAACGACTAAAAAAAATGGTTTTTTCTATTATCGTCTATAACTTTCCAACCGTCTAACTTATTTCGGTTTTCTTTCTCTCATTTTGCAGCAGATAGTACCTACTAATCAACCACCTTTTTTAAAATAACTTAAAATAAAAATTCTGGGGATGGTGTCGCGAATAGTTGGCTTTTCGCTTTTTTGGCGAAAGGGGAGTGGTTGCAGGCGTTCGGTGTCGAATCGATGACTCGAACGCGGCAGTTTGGCGGAAAAAATGGCGATCCACGTGCTCGAGAATGGCGAAGGAATGGGCACCTCGTTCCCTTCCTGAGTTGATTAGTCATTACCTAGAGATGGTGCATCATCCTACTGATCCATTTGCGGCTCCCTGTGTTACAGCCTCCGCTGCCGTTCATTGTTGCTCGAGAAAAACTTCCAAGTACCCCGACAAGCAGGAATGAGAAAGGACGAGAGAGGGAGAAATGAGATGAGAGGAAGAGAAGGAGAGCTTAAAAAAGTGTGAACCTGGATAAGGCAGGAGTCGAGACTCTCGTTTGAGGTAGCCGCCAGCTCATTCAAGTTTCGAAATGAGATCGACCTCTCTCTCCCTCCGCCTTTTCTCTCTTTCTTCCACTCTCGGTTCTCGAGTCTCTCAAGTGCGTGAGATCACCTTTCGACACCTGATGGGATCAAAAGAAGAAACAAGGAAATAGGAATACTAGTAATTACTATCACTGCACCAGTAATTATTCCCAGGAATTCTAGTAACCTTCTAGAATTCCTAAATCCTTAACACGATCGAGTCTTAACTAGAAATAGGGTAAGTAGATTGGAATAAAGAAAAGGAAGTGAGGAAAGAAAAGAAGAAAAGAAGAAAAATTTAATTTACTCTGATGTCGATCTATAAACTTGTGAAGGACGAAATCGCACTTGAAGGTCGATCCCCTCTAGGTAATTAAGCTTCTGGAATTAGTCCGTCAAAAATGGAAGAATATGAAATTTTCCCTGCGGGCGATCATGTCCGCAGCGGGTCGGCGAGAACGGAAAAAAAAGGACAATCGATGCCACAATGCGCCCTCTTTTTAACTTTTTTACCTCCCCTCCTGATCCATAATCCCCTCCCACCCCTTTAGCCCCCTTATCGTCACTTCTTTTTAACCTCCTGCCTTCCTTGTGTTCCATGACTTTTTGCTTGAGACGCGCGAGGCCCACAGATTCTTCGAGGCATGAATGAACCCGAGACTCGAGGATCATTAATTAAACTTTCAAGCTACCGACGGTCCCAGAGTCTCTCAACGATGATTCAATATTGTTCCTGAGAAATTATCAATATCGAGGAGACGTGGGCAAAAAATCGAATTGCAGGAAACGCTAGACGATCCTTGGTGTCTGGAAATAGGATCCGGCATTTGCAAATTATTTTAGAGACTTTTTTTTTCGGTTGGTTGAGTAATATTAAGAGAGAATCGATTTTTAGATTAGGAAGAGATTTTTTTTTTCCCGGGGATTTGGGAGTGAGGAGTGAATGATAAATCTGATATTCTAACGAATGAAAGTTGTTTTTTTAAAGGTTGTAAGTTATGACGAATGGCGACCTATACAATTATGGATCTAATATAATAATAGTGAGTTAATTTGGTATTATTTATTGTTGATTATTTGAGATCATGGATTAATAAATAAATGATGAAAATATATGAAAATAAATATTAAGTGTTAATTTGCAAGGACTATTGGGCACCACTGTTGAAAGCAAAAGCTGACACCTGTAAGCATGATGGCAGATGTGTGTTTCGATTGCAGTGAAGACTTGTAATATAAAATTGTATGTTTTTTATTTTTTAGGTATTTATTTTTTTTAGAGGAACAGCTAGAGATAAGATATGCTTTATAATTTATATTTACGGTTTTTTGAACTCGGAAAACCATTTAAAGGTTCAAGAGGTATATTTATGTATATATAGTTTAGAGCCTCTAATTAACCAGTCGGTTTATTTACTCCTGGTTTCTAAACTCTTGGTTCTTCGGCACTTAGTAACGAGTAACGACCCTAATTTGCTCGAAATCACTATAATCAGTTGTATCTATCAATTGTTAAATTCAAGGTCTACCTTTCACTTGTTTCTCCTTCGAGCCAAATCGAATTTCTGGTAAATGAGAACAGCTTCTGAATTGGTCCAGAATTATTGGAATGAGAAGTAATTGAAATGTGAATCAGGATTGGTAATAAAATTTATCATATACAATGTAAATTTGCAACCTAAAATTTTCAATTTACAACCTACAACACAAAATTTATAATCTACAACCTTCAATAGAAATTGTTACTACTTAAAATGCATTTTTTACAACCTATAATGTACACTTGTACAATTAACAACCTAAATTATAAAGCTTACAACCAACAATATATAATCTACAACCTATAATGTAAAACCTAATTTAATCCAAAAAATAATCGAAATTATAAAGTTTGCAACCTACAATGTATAATTTCCAACTTTAAGGTAAATCTTGCAACCTATAATTTACAATTGACAATTGACAACCTACAACGCACAATTTCTAATCTACAACCTATAATACAAAATTTTACTATTTATAATGCATTGTTTACATCCTACAATATACAATTTACGGTATACATATATTGTATAGTTTGCAACCTACAATTTTACCTTGCGACTGATAATTTAAAATCTATAATGTAAAACTTAAATTAATCTAAAAAATTAATCTCCATTATTTAAAGTTAACAACTTTCATTGTATAATTTACAACCTTAAGGTAAAAATTACAACCTACAATGTACAAATTAACAACCTAAATTTTATTAATTACAATGCATTGTTACATTCTACAATATACAGTTTACAATATATATTGTACAGTTTGCAACCTACAAAGTATAATTTACAACCTACAACGTACAACTTACTACCTACAATGTTAGCTTACGACTAATAATTTAAAATCTATAATGTGAAACCTAAATTAATCTAAAAAATTAATCTAAATTATACAAAGTTTGCAACCTACAATGTATAATTTACAACCTTAAGATAAAAATTACAACCTACAATTTACAATTTACAGTATACATATATTGTATAGTTTGCAACCTAAAACGTATAATTTACAACCTACAACGTACAACTTACTACCTACAATGTTAGCTTACGACTAATAATTTAAAATCTATAATGTGAAACCTAAATTAATCTAAAAAATTAATCTAAATTATACAAAGTTTGCAACCTACAATGTATAATTTACAACCTTAAGATAAAAATTACAACCTACAATTTACAATTTACAGTATACATATATTGTATAGTTTGCAACCTAAAACGTATAATTTACAACCTACAACGTACAACTTACTACCTACAATGTTAGCTTACGACTAATAATTTAAAATCTATAATGTGAAACCTAAATTAATCTAAAAAATTAATCTAAATTATACAAAGTTTGCAACCTACAATGTATAATTTACAACCTTAAGATAAAAATTACAACCTACAATTTACAATTTACAGTATACATATATTGTATAGTTTGCAACCTAAAACGTATAATTTACAACCTACAACGTACAACTTACTACCTACAATGTTAGCTTACGACTAATAATTTAAAATCTATAATGTGAAACCTAAATTAATCTAAAAAATTAATCTAAATTATACAAAGTTTGCAACCTACAATGTATAATTTACAACCTTAAGATAAAAATTACAACCTACAATTTACAATTTACAGTATACATATATTGTATAGTTTGCAACCTAAAACGTATAATTTACAACCTACAACGTACAACTTACTACCTACAATGTTAGCTTACGACTAATAATTTAAAATCTATAATGTAAAACCTAAATTAATCTAAAATATTAATCTAAATTATATAAAGTTTGCAACCTAAAATGTATAATTTCCAACCTAAAGAAAAAAATTACAACCAACAACGTAAAAGGTACAATTTACAACCTATAATGTACCATTTACAATCTAGATTATAAAGTTTGCAACCTACAATATATTATTTACTACCTACAACTATAGGTTGTAAATAATAACTATTACAAATGTAACTTACAACCTAATACTTGTACATACATACATCTAAAAATATAACAATGCATAATGGAAAAAATGACTTTTTAAAGCAGTCTTAAACCTTTCAAACATTAAAAAATATCTTCACCGTACTTTCGATTGAATTATAAAATCAAACATACAGTTTATAATGAAAATATTTATTTTCCTACATTTGTTAAGAAATAAACAAAGATATAAGAAAGAAAAAAAGACATACGCTACGATTGAAAAAAGTCCATCCCTTTTTGTACAATTTTTCAAAGCTTAAAGAAGCACGATTGAAAAAAAGTAGAACAATGAGTCAAAAGTAAATTGTACGTAGATGTGCAATGAGTCGTGAGCTCGTGCACTTTTTTAAGTGTACTTCTAACATGTGTGGTCCATGATCCATCATAGGAGGCGCTCCTCGAGTCGCTTAAGCGTCGCGACGCTCTGATGTGAAGTATTAGACGTGCTCGGGAAATGATCCCTTAAATTGGGCCAGGCTGCGGTAGGTCAGTTACAAGTCATTTCCTTCGTGAAATCACCAAGCATGATCGTCGGTTGCGTTTGAGCTCGCGTTGCGCTCAATGTGCCTCTGGATTGCACAAACCGAATGACGAGAATTATTTTTTCGCACTTTCCACATTTATGTGCACACTCAGCTATTGAGCAATCCAGAGAAATTGCTGCTTTCATGTTATATATTCAAAATAAAAAATTACCAATCATTACCATTGCCAATTTCATTCTATTACACCGGGTATTATATTCTTACACTCTTCTGAACTCCACAGTACAACAACAGATTGTAAACTTAAACTGTATACACTCGACTTCTCCAATAGTCAAGAAATCCAAACGTGAGTCGTTCCCAATAGTAAAAAAATTCCTTTCCTCAAATTTCACATCAATTGCGCATGCGTCACATTAAATGCGAATAACAACCAATCAGATGCCGAGCGCAACGCAGGTATAATTTGGTCCATAGTTCCAGTTGGCCATAATTCCAATTGGCCACAAAGTCACTAAATGTGACCATAAGTTACTAAACTTTAAAAGCACTGTTAAAGTAAAGACTAGAGGGGAGTTATGATTTTTTTTAATGCGCATTGCCATCTAGTAACCACCTACACCGAGGTTTTCGAATTTAGTGATTTTGTGGCCAACTGGAACTATGGACCAGTCTATATACCTACCGTATAATTTAGGTTGTAAATTATAAACTGTAGGTTGTAAACTGTATATTGCATATTGTAAGTGTAAATTGTAAGCTCAAAATTGTACATATTACGTCTTTAGTTGTAAACTATATATCGTAGGTTTTAAAAAGTAAATTGTAAGTTGTAGGTTGTAAACTATACATTGTAGGGTTAAAATATATATTTTAGGTTGTAAATTTTTGAATATACATTGTGTATTATGAACTATGTATTATAAGTTGTAAACTATATGTTGTAGGTTGTACATTATACATTATAGAGTGTAAATTATATATGTAGGTTGTAATCTATATATTATAGGTTGTAAATTTTTTAAAAATAAACTGTGTATTGTGAACTATATATTGTAAGTTGTAAACTATATGTTGCAGGTTGTACATTATACATTGTATAGTGTAAACTATACATGTAGGTTGTATAATATGTAATGTAGGATGTGAACTGTACATTGTAGGTTGTAAAGTATACCTTGTATATTGTAAATTATACATTATACGTTGTAAACTATACACTGTAGTTTGAAAAATCTTTAACTCCGCCATGTATGTTGTAAAATATACTTTGTAGGTTGTAGATTTTAAATTGTAGGTCATACCATAGGTTGCAAATTGAAAAATGTAGGTAGTACATTGTAAACTATGTATTTTAGCTTGTAAACTATACAGTCATGTAGATTGTATGTTGTAAAATGTACGTTATAAGTTTTAAATCATATATTATAAACTGTTGAATGTAGGCAGCACGCTATAAACTTTTTTGTAGTTGTAAACTATATTTAAATTGTCAATTCTTAACTTAAAAACAATCCTTGATGTTAATCTTACTTTTTATGTTGTAAATATAAATTTTACGTCATAAGTTGTACATTGTACGTTGTAAACTGTACATTGTAGGTTGTAAACTTTAAATTGTAAGTCTTAGATTATTAATTGTAAAATGTAGGCAATATATAGTCAACTGCGTACTGTAGGTGGTAAACTATACAATAAGTGTTGTAAAATATACACTGTAGGTTGTAAATAAACTATAAAAGGTAGTTTTTAAACCATATTTTGTATTGTAAACTTTTAAATAAAAAATAATGATGTAAATTGTACTTTGTAAGATATAAATACATATTTTATGTTATAAGTTGTACATTGTAGGTTGTAAACTATATACTGTACATTGTAAATTTTTAACTGTAAAATGTAGGTAGTAAAACTTTGTAAACTTTACATTGTAGGTTGTCAACAATATATTCTATATCGTACTCTGGATAATGTAGGTTGTAAACTTATAAGCTCTATGTTTAAGGTCGTATGTTGTAAGTTATAGGTCGTAGGTTGTAAACTGATATATTATGGACAGTAGGTTGTAAACTTTGTCTTGTTCACCGCATACTATAAGAATGTGTGAATGCCCGACTTGATAAAGTCAGCCAAGCCATAAATAAACAAATAAAAGAATTTTTAACCTTTCACAGAAGCAACAATACACCAACCCTTGCAAGCACATATAAACATTAAAGCCTATTACTTTTCGATCTCAATTTCGAGGCGAAGGCAGAACTTTTTAAATTACACTGAGTGCAAGAAGGTGCAACCGAGGGTCCCGAAGTCGCAAGTTTCTTGTTACAAACGAAGCCGACACCCACCTGTGCCCAACACTCCACTCCCCCCCCCCCCTCTCAGTCTTTCTCCCTCTATCTACCTTTCTTTCTCTCTCTCACACGAATTCACCATCTTTCTCATACTTTCTGGCACCCACAGTCGGAAATTGAAATTGACCCTATATAATTAACAGTCACATGCTTCGACTAACAGGGCAAGGTGCCTATAAACCTTTTTGCAAAATTTTTATTTTTACCATGCCACGTGGGTTCTCTACAATTGAAACTTTTTATTCTGTTACGTCCTGAGGATGTAATATGTAAGAGCGGTATAATTGTGTAAAATAAAAGAGCCTTGATCGCATCTTACGTAACATTTGCGAACAATAGATCGACAACTGCATAATATATAGTATCGATCCGGTTTTCTGTGATGGCCAATTGGCCAGCCTCAGGAGGTCATTCGACTCGCCTATCTGCATTTTCAATTAATTCAACAATATTTTTTATACGATCCGACATCGATTCACACGAGAACCTCACCACTGATTATTTCACGTTATCTGATCAACTGTGTCAGTCACTCTATACACTATTGGTTTTATTTCGCTCAAATTATATTGTAAAATTGTGCAATCTTTGTAAAAATGTGCAATTTTATGCAAAAATTGGATAGAAAGGTGTAAAATAAAATAAGTAAGAGTTTTTAGGAGTTATAATGAGAGTAGGACACCTGCAAGTCGGAGAGGACTGAGAAGACTTATACAAAGTCACGATCCTCGTATAATCTTCAGTCTATACTAATAGTTTTTCGTGAAGTTAATCAAGAGGAATCATCCTTCAGTCGCTTGACCGCTGCGTCAGAATACCTTCGGAAATAGACATGTCTTTGAAGAAGGCGACGAGCAAATTAATAAAATTAATAAAATTTTTTGATTGTTTAGGCAACTCTTTTGCAACTTTACATTGAATTGCATTTCTCTTTTTTTTTTCTAATGCTCTTCCTGCATTCTTGCATTATTTTTACAATATTGCAGATTATAGGTGATATTACTGATTCTGCACGCTCCAGGACGTAAATTCACATTTTGATGTCACGCTCGTTCCTGTTTACATTCCGACTAGAGAATCAAGTCAGAAATACATAAATATATGCTTGGAATGTTCCAAGGACGTCCGGGTTAAATATCAGTCTTGAACTCTTACAACCTTTTACACGTTATATTTTAAAGTTTACATTTTTTCAGATTACAACCTAAAATTTACCTTTTAGAGCCTATAATGTACAGTTTACAACCTAAAATGAACAATGTACAATTTGCAACTTATAATGTACAGTTTACAACCTACAATGTACCGATTACAACCTAAAATTTACCTTTTACAACCTACAATGTGCAGTTTACAACCAAAAATGTACAATTTACTATTTTCAACTTGTAATCTACAATTTACAACCTACAATATATAGTTTACAACCAAAGACGTATAATGTACAGTTTTTAACATAAAATTTACCTTTTACAACCTAAAATGTGCAATTTACATCCTAAAATTTACATTTTGCAACCTAAATGTAAAATTTACAACCTAAAACGAACAATGTACCATTTACAACTTATAATGTATATTTTACAACTTAAAAGTAATTTTCCAGTTTTTAATGTTTACAGTTCACGACCTTAAACGTAAATTTTACCTTTTACAACATAAAATATATAGTTTACAATCAAAGACGTACAATACACAATTTTCAACTTGTAATGTAGTATTTAAAACTTACAAAGCACAATTAACGACCTACAACTTACAGTTTAGAACCTACACCTTATATTTTACAACCTATAACGTATAATTAGGAAAAATAATGAAGAATTTAGAAGCTTCCGTGAATAAATTACAAACTTAAATACATATATACACTTAAAAACTTACAATGTAAAGTTTACAACTTAGAACCTTCAGCGAGACCTACAGTTTACAACCTAAAACCTATTTTTACAACCAAAAACATGCAACTCACAATTTGCAACATACAGCTTAAAACCTACAACGTAACATATACAATACAACCTAAAATTTACCTTTTAGAACCTACAATGTACAGATTACGACTTGGATTACAATCTAAAATTTATCTTTTACAACCTAAAATGTGCAGTTTACAATCTACTACGTGTAGTTCATGGGCTACAACCTACAATTTATATTTTTTTGCAAAATTTACAAAATGGCGGACCCCTAAATTTAACGAAAATTACAATTTCCATTTTGTAAATTTTGCAAAAATTATTTTTCATTTAGATATGTTTTTTTTAACGTAGTCTAAAGATCACAATTGCACAGAGCCAAAGTATTCCAGTAAAATAAAAAAAAAAATTTCCCATGTTAATTGCATAAGAAACTTTGAGTGCTTTGAGGCACAAGTTAATATTAACCGATTTCGCTAAAATTTTGTGGAGATCATTTTTTTGGTCTTTATAACAAAATAGGTGGGTGGAGACCAAGAATCGAAAAAAAAATCACCAAGAGTAAATAAGGACCACCCTAGTGTACATTAAAAAAATTACAACCTTAAAAATTATCTTACAACCTTCAATGCACAATTAAAAATCTACAATATGCAAATTACAGTACCATGCAGTAAAATACAGTGCCGAACGATACAGTATAGTATATAATATTCAACACAACTTAACACATTTTCTCAACAAATATAAATATTTTTCCATCAATCATCCTCGACTAAAAAATGAAGCTATCGCATTACTGTGATAGACAAATGAACGAGGAAGGATCATTTAATATTTTAATATCTTAATGTGAGACAGATGATTACTTCGACCAAGAAATCGACTTCAAGCTCTGGCAAGACGTGAGATAATCGTTACGTAAATAATCGGCCTGCTTCTGCTTTAGTTAGACACGGTTAGTCAGGCAATGAAGTCACCGAGCCTCGAGCGAAGGAAAAACACTTGAAAATAGTGGAAACCTCTTCGAAATAAATGACAAATTATTATTAAATTAATACATCTATTAATACAATTAATATATCTAAATAAAATTAATCAAATTCTCTTTTTCTCGAGAAAACTCTTCTCTCGGCCTTTTTTTATTTCAAACCCAGTTTTTAGTCATTCAGAAAAAAATCTAGAATTAAAAATTTCCTCAAAAAATAAGAGTTTCTGGTCAGCCCTTATAGACAATCGTATACGCTACCCCGTCCGAATTTATAGAATTAGTTGCGGTTCGTCCAGGAACATCCTGCAATTGAAAAATCTCCTGTGTCACGACTATGACTATAAGACGTGGGCGATTTTGATCAGCCTTAATTTGAGAGAAACTCGTTAATATTTAATGCCTTAGACTCATGATCTATATCAGACCAAAAACGAAAACTAAACTAAACTAAAACTTTCAAAAACCCGAAAAATAATCCAAGGAGATTGATTATATTACTCATTCACTCAATGATCACGTCAGCGTGGGAATCGAAATTCATTCCCATTCCTTCTTCTCCCGACTTCTTCAAACTTCGCAACCATCCATTGTCCGCAATATTCGTCGTGACGACGAAAAAACTTCAGCTCATACTTCTTCTTGAACCTCTGAACCAGGGAAACCGTAATCGCAATTGTTGACTTAATGCCTAATTTATCCCGAAGAATGTCTACAAGATCTCAAAAAAAGTCTTTCTTATAAACTGGCCATCCGGTTTATCCATCTCGTTTCGAAATTACAATGAAAAATGAGGTAGACATTAAACATCGTTTATAAAAAGTTTGTTTAAGGCAATAGCTTCACGTTAATTCGCGAATCGGACAAGTCACGGAAGTTAAGCACCAGTGGGCGCGGCTAGTATCCGGATGGGTGGCCGTATTGTGGCTTATGCGTTTTTTTCACTGAGTTAGACATTTGAAATGGAGTAGTCTGGATGGAGAGGGAAAAATATAATGACATGGATAAAAATCTCTTTGAAGATTGTTTTTATGTGACTATTAAGAAAAATAGTTGGTAAGAGGAAAAGATCAAGGGTTCAAGGTATCGAGTAGTCAGCAAACGAGGCACGTAGCTCGAGAAGAAGAGTAGCCTCGATATTGAAGGGGCTTTCTCACACGAAAATCCAATTTTACAAAAATATCGGCCGCCGGTAATGAGAAATAGCCGCTGAGTCACTCGGTTGTGGTGTAAAAAAAACCTCGAAGGAGGCAAAACCGACCTGGCTCGTTCAGCCTGCACTCTAGAAGCAGACCCACGCCCTCAGCCAATGAGAAAAATCAACCCCTCTCCACTTCTCGTGACTCTCACTCGATCCTCTCAACTTCCCCCCTCGACCCTCTATAAAACGACCTGTTCATATACCCCACCTTCAAACTGCAGACCTGCACTTCATTTCATTGCTTTTTCTCGATCGAAGAATGCCTTTCTTTTAATTGAAGAACCTGCACTGTTCAGAGTCTTCATGATGAAACCCTTTTCTTGAGAGCGAATAGCAACAGGAAATCTTGAGAGAAAAATAAATTACACTTTTTTGTGAGAGATAAATAAATTAGTTTATATAAATTGACACGTATCGTGAAAGAAGCTTGTAAGAAAATAGAAAAAAAAGGGGACTGAGTTTCAAATTGGAAAGAAATATTGTCAGAGGAGAGAATTTGTCCATTGATTGTTCGCTACAACGTGTAATTTAAAAGTCGATTTGAAACGCGATTTAAAACTTACAATTTAAAATTTACAACCTAAAATTTGTAGTTTGCAACCTACATTATAAAATTTGCAACCTAATATGTATAATTTACAACCCACGAGGTACAACCTACAACCTACAACGTATAATACAAATTTTACTACCTATAATGTATTGTTTATTACTTACAAAGTGGAGTTTATAAACAATAATCATGAATTTAATACTTACTATTTAGAGTATACATTATACAGTGTAAAGTTTACAACTTACAATTTACAACTTATAATGTAAAGGTTACGACCTACAATTTTACAATTCACAGCCTATGTTGAAGAGTTTTCAACCTAAAACGTATAACTTACAACCTACAATATACAACCTATAACATAAAAACGTACAACCTACTATTTTCAACCTGTAAAGTACAATTTACAACCTAAATTATAAAGTTTTCAACCTACAATATATAATTTACAATCGACGATGTACAACTTACAACCTAAAACTTACATTTTAATCTAACAATACAACCTACAACCTACAACTTCTAATGCACAACTTACAATTTACAACCTAAAATATATAATTTACAATCGACGAAGTACATCTTACAACCTACAACTTACATTTTACATCTAACAATATAATAAATTTTAATCGAAAACGTTGTAAAATATATAACAAGAAATAAGTATGTATGAAATATATTCCTGTTTTTATTCTGGTGAAGTATAATGATACATTAGAGTAAGATTTGAATTGACCTTTTACATTTCCTGATTTCCTTATTTCTTGTCTCGGTTTTCTTATTTCAGTTGTTCCTTGGGTATTAAATAGTCTATTAGATCTCATCAGCCGTAACCCTATAAGTAATATGTGCGATCATCAGAATGGCTGGAATGATTTCTTCGAATGGTGTGTCATTACCGTGCAGTTGTACGAGCAAAACTGTTAACTTCTTGGCTATATCTGTAGTAAGGAACGAGAAGCGATGATGCGCAGATCATATTTCTTGGTAGTGATGGATCAAACTCGAAAACAAGGATATTAAAAGAATTTTATAGTGTACAATTGTATTTTGTACAAAAATTTAATAACCTACTTCAACAATACCCTACTAATTGTTACAAACAAAAATACCCTACTGTACTGGATTACAATCTTTATCAACAATACTCTCCTGTATTCTATATACAACAACAATATCCCTACTACAATGAACAACAACAATACACTACTGTATTGTACAACACTAGTACCCTACTGTATTGTAGTAAATTGCATATCAATAATGCTCTCCTTTATTGTATATACAACAACAATATCCCTACTGTTCTGTACAACAACAATACCCTACTACATTATAAAACAACAATATTTCTACTACCTTTTACAACAGTATCCTACTGTACTGGACGACAACAGTACGCTACTGTTCTGTTCAACAACAATACCCTATTACATTGTACAAAAACAATATCCCTACTTTTATATATAATAACAATACCCTACTGCATTGTAGAACAACAATACTTCTACTACCTTGTAGAACAATATCGTACTGTATTGTACAACAGCAGTATCCTACTGCAATGTACTGAATATTAACAATACTCTCCTGTATTGTATATACAACAACAATATCCCAACTGTTCTGTACAACAACAATACCCTACTACATTTTATAACAAAAATATCCTACTGTACTGTACAGCAGCAATTCCCTACTGTATTGTTCAACAAATACCCTCCTGTACTGTATTATATTGTATATCAACAATGCTCACTTGTATTTAATATACAACAACAATATCTCTACTATTCTATACAACAGAAATACCCTACTGCACTGTACAACAACAATATTTCTACTACCTTGTACAGTATTGTATACAACTAATGCTATACTATCTTGTTCAACAACAATACCCTACTGTATTGTATAACAAAAATTGAACAATTCCCTACTTCATATCATGAGTAATTGAGCATCCAATACGGTATTGTACCCAACTAATTTTCTTCTATATACTACAAAAACTATTGTATTGAACAATAGTGAAACAACAATATCCTACTTTGTCATAAAACAACAATACCCTATTCCATTGTATAAAAAAAGTATCCTACTGTTACACAAACAATACTCTAATGTTTTTTATAAAAAAATATAGTATCGTATTGTAAAACAATACAATACAATAGTAGAAATTTAATTAAATTATTAATTAATTTTCATTACTTTATATCTTTCTGCGCGCTGTTTCGAGCCATCGCTGATGCTGAATAAGAGGCACTACTGGTGGTAAAGCAAGGGATATTACATATTACCTCTTGGTTATTATGTGTACAAGGCTGTTGATGTTCAAACACGTACACAGGTGAGTTTGAATCTCTCGTGCAAGCTAGCTTACACACGTGTGTATCACTTGTATAGAGTTATATACTCAAGAAAGGCCGGGACCTACCGCCGAGTAAGTCCAAGGATTATTCCTTCTCTGTTCGCGACTCCCTAGTCCGTAACGAGAAATTTCTCTCCGAATGATTCTTTCCTTAAAATGGTAAAAACCCTAATGAAGGAGAAACTTGCATTTTGATAAATGGCAATTATTTTTTTTATTTTTATTAGGAAATTTCTAATATGAAATTTACAAAAGAAAACAGGAACAAAAATATGTTCCATAATATACAGATGTAATATATATATATAGTATAAAATATACATATATATATATAATATTTTTAAATTTTCATTTACCATTTACAGTTTTAATCTCAATACCTGTCTTGAAAATAATTTTTAAACCTAAATATGAGAAAACGCGAATCGTCGCACGTTCGACCGCAAAAATCGAGCCAAAACCTCAAGATACGATAAAAAATTCGCATTGTGGAACCTCGAATCTCGAAAGCCGGGCCGGGCCTCGTGCTCTCTTTTCCGAAATTTTTTTGCTCGATTCATAAGTAAGACAAGCGACAGGAGCGCTGAAACTTTTATATTGGGGTTCCATCCTATATCGATATCCGTTAGCGAGTCATCGAAGCCGCGTGAACGATAGCTTCGTAGGTTGGACCTTTTTTTTATACTTTATTCCTTCAAAGTACTGAAAAAGTGACGACGGAAACGCGTACAGAGGATCGAGACGATCGACTCTCTGCTCAAGAAAAAGAAACTGAGGTGTGACGAAAGCCGGGTCACCGCCGTGAACGAGTGTGAGGTCACTCTGAATCAGAAGTATGAGAATCATTGTTGGAAAGAAGAGATCAGTTAAGAGGCTCGATACATTTTTGTGCTTTATTTCAAACTCGTTCTTTTTGCTCATTCGTAAAACAAAAATTCGCAATTTTAGGTAAAAAAAAACTTGTAATGATTTCCCTGAAGGATTTAAATTATTAAAGAAGAAGTTTAGGGTGCTTTTTTTGTATAACAAAAATATCCCGCTATATTTTAAAATCATAATAATATACTTTTATTGTATCTACAGAAAAACACTACTGTATTGTACAACAAAAATACCCTACTGTATTTTACATTAATAATAACATAATTTATTTTTCAACATCCGTCATCAACACCTATCTGCATTTTAAGTCAACAATACCTTATTGTATTCTACAAACAACCCTACGTAACTGTACTGTACATCGACAATATCCTTCTGTATTTTAGTACCTAATTTTAATATATAACAAAAATACCATACTTTATTTTACAACAATAATAACATTATGCAACAGTATCCTAATGCATTTTATGTCAACAATACCCTACTGTATTTATTAGAACAACCTTACTATACCTTACTATACAATACTTACAATACCTTACTATAGTGTAAAACAACAATACCTTACTATAGTGTAAAACAACAATACCCTACTGTATTGTACAACAAAAATAACCTACTGTTATCTTTAATATCAATACCTTACTGTTATGTGCAACAAAAATACCCTGCTGTATTGTGCAACAACAATACTCTACTTCATTCTGCTTACAACAATATCTAGCTGTTTTTCACAACACAAATACCCTACTCTTATATACAGCAACAATATCTTACTGTTTTGCACGACACCAATACCATATTGTTCTGTAAAACAACAATACTCTACTGTATTGATCTGTAAAACAACAATACCCTACTATATTGTTCTGTGAAACAACGATACCCTACTGTATTTTACAACAATAGTAATATACTTTATTGTTCAACAACATTATCCTACTGCATTTTACTTCAACAATACCCTACTGTATTTTACAACACTAATACCCTGCTGTTCTGTTCAACACTAATACCCTACTGTTCTGTAAAACAACAATACCCTGCTCTTCTCTTAAAAATCAATATCCTACTGTTCTGTACAACAAAAATATTCGGCTGTATTGTACAACAACAATACTCTACTTTATTCTACATACAGCAATATCTGGCTGTATTTTACAACAAAAATACCCTACTGTTATGTAGAATAGCAATGTACTACTATTTTGCAAAACACAAATACCATATTATTCTGTAAAACAACAATACCCTACTGTATTCTACAAACAACCACGGCTAACTGTATTTTACATCAAAAATACCCTGCTGTTGTGTTCAACACCAATACACTACTGTTCTGTACAACAACAATACCCGACTGTTCTCTTGAACATTAATACCCTATTGTTCTGTACAACAATAATTCCCTGCTTTATTGTGCAACAAAAATACTCTACTTTATTCTACATACACCAATATCTAGCTGTATTTTACAACAAAAATACCCTACTTTTATGTACAAGTACAATATCCTATTGTTTTTAACAACAGCAATACCTAACTGTAATATACAACAACAACACCCTACTGTATTCTACAGTATCAAAATATACTAATTATAATATATTAAAACGAAACAAATAATATCTTCTGTTGTATTATACAAAAAAAAATATCTTACTCTATATACACCAACTGAACCCTGATGTATTCTAAAACAGCAATACCGAAATATTTTTTTCAAACAGAATAATATTATTTTTGAAACAAATATTTCGTATATAAGTACAATAGCAATACTTTATTTTTCTATTCCTTGCGCTTACTGTATTGTATATTTTTACATTATACAATCGTACTTAATTATACAAAAACATAAAGAAAGAACAGTAAATTTTACAATAAAAATCATGCATATTAATTTATCTTATAATAAATGACTTATACAAAAGACTTTCTCCATTTCCAAATGAAATTCATCATCTGTCGGGGCCTTCAAAGAGAGAAGACCCCCCAGAGTGGATCTTTTCTTAAATCAAGGCACCTGAGCCTCTCTTTGATCCACCACTCTTCCGGTGTTTCTCAGAATGTGACTTAAGAGCAGAATTATTGCAAATTCAATAAAACATTCCAGCTTTCATGAAACTTAATATATTAATATTAAATATTACATTAATTATAATGAAATATAATTGAAAACCGTTTAATCACAATAGATGTGCTTTGAAGATCGTTCTCGTCAAAAGAATCTCTTCCAGGCTTCTGAATTGATCAATCTCACGCACTTGATCATCAGCAATCGTCATTCGACAATTAGTGAGCCTTCACTGAGAATTCTCGCCTCATCATTGGTAGCTCCGCAGGTATCACGGTAGCCACGACTTCATTCAAGATCGAAATCGAACAGTAGCTAAACTAAAGAATTCTCCTTCGCCCGGATACAATGAACCGGATCCAGCCAGAATAAAAAAAAAATAACAGAATATCCCTGAGAGTTGAACCTCAATCAAGAGTCAAATTATTCTGCCCTACAATACACTATTACTCCACATTTTGCTTTATTTTGAAATACAATAAAATTTTCTGTAAAATAACTCTTTTCATTTTGTTTATTGACAAAATTGATTAAAAACAATGGTTTACTCAAGAGATTAGAACTGCAAATCTATTTAGCGGAAAATATATCCCTTTTCCGACATTTACTGATATTTCAAGCAATATTTAGCACGGACACAAACCTTTATGTCGGTAAATGTCGGTAACAAGAATCTGCTACTGATATTCACACCAGAAGTGATTTTAGACTGAGTATAGTCTAAAATCCTGCAATACTCTCTACCTGCTAATACTATATTATATAAAAAATATAATGGGACTAAAAATGGTTTTACTTCATCTAAATCGTATACTGCGAATCCAACTTTTGACGTTTTTGGTGCAGGTTCTCGCACCAGTTGAGAAGCATAATGAAATATTTAATTTATTTTTTGTTGACTGAAATTTTACGCCTCTGGCAATGCCCTTCATTTGATTCACGTCGAGTGGCTCGGATATACATTTATCACGTGAACTGGTGTGCGTCAATCTGTGGACCAAGGTGCGTGAACCCCAACATAATGCCTGCGTGTACATGTACACACGGTCACTCGCATCTGACAATGGCGGCCGTCACGCTAAAAACGCATGAAGCTACTGTCTTACACTTACGTCAAGCTCTTATTTCACAGAAAATATTTGCAGACTTCATTGAAAATTGATCTTAACGCTCTGACGAGTTGAGCTATTTAAACTATTGTACAAAACAACACAATCCTAATTTATTTTTCTGGAATAATCAATTTTACTGGATGGAACAACAACAACAACACCCTGCTGTATTGTAAACAACAATAACCTACTTTATGTTACAACAACAATACCCCACTGTATTTTAGAACAACAATACATAATGCATAACAATAAAACAGTACCGTATTGTACAACTACAATACCATATTGTATTTTCAAACAGCAATACTATACTGTTTGGTACGATAATAAAACCCTACTGTATTGTAATAAACCAATACATTATATGGTATTGTACAACAACAATACCATATTGTATTTTAAAACAACAACATTATACTGCTTTGTATAATAATAAAACCCTACTGTATTGCTCAACAAATACCCGACTGTTCTGTGCAACGACAATACCCTACTACATTGTACTACAACAATATCCCTACTGTTATATACAACAACAATACTCTACGAAATTGTACTACAACAATATCCCTACTGTTCTATACAACAACAATATTTATGCTACCTTATACAACAATACCCTACTATATTTTACAACAGCAGTATCCTACTGTAATTTACTGTATATCAACAATATTCTTCTGTATTTTATATACAATAAAATATACCTACTGTATTCTACAACAGCAGTATCCTACTGTTACGTACTGTATATCAACAATATTCTCCTGTATTGTATATTAAACAACAATATCCTACTGTATTGTACAACAACATCACCCTACTGTATTGTTCAAAAAATACCCTACTGTACTGTACTATATTGTGTATCAACAATACTTTCCCGTATTGTATACACAACAACAATATCCTTAATGTTCTTTATAACAACAATACCCTACTGTATTGTATATACAACAATAATATCCCTACTGTTCTATTCAACAACAATACCCTAATGCATGTATAGTTTATTGTGATAAATACACTATTTTGTATTGTACAACAAAAATACCATATTATATTTTAAAACAACAATACCCTACTGTTTTGAACAACAACACTATATCAAAGTATTTTCAAAAATACCTTACTCTTGTATTTTACAACTTAAATATCCCAATGCATTATACAATAAGAAAACCCTACTGTAATGTACAACAATAATGCCTTACTGTATTTTACAGCAATAATACCCTACTTTATTGTACAAGAACAATACCCACTGCATTATACAAGAAAAATACTCTACTGCATTTTAAAAAACAAATCCCTATTTTTTTATTCAATAATAATAAATACTGTACTAAACCACAAAACCCTGCTTTTTTGTACAACAAAAATACTCTACTGTATTATACAGTAGAGCATTACGGTTGTTGTAAAATACAGTAATGTTTTGTTGTTCTAAACTACAGTATTATGTATTTCTGTTTTACAACACACTAGGGTATTGGTTTTCTAAAATACAGTACGATATTTTTGTTATACAACAAACTTGAAAAATAGAAAAAGTTTAAAAATATCCAGCAGAGAATTGTATAAACTAAGAAACATTAATTATTGTGAATAAATATCACGCGACTTCACACGAGACTTTTTTGGGCCGAATTAAATCGAAACTACAGAGGTTGAAATTGGAACTCGTTGCTACATTTGTACCCGATATTACAGCTTCGTAATCATTATTTGTCTGAAATCAAGCGAGAAATCATACTTTCCCAGATCTATTGAATAAGAGAGGTAATTAAGAGGCACTAAATCTTCGCATTTAAGTGAGAAGATTTTCTAATTGGACAATTTACTACAAGTCCATTTCACTTATTTGTTTTACTTGTCATTTTGCATTCCTATATAATCTTTATATTATTACAATTTAGCGACCAAGAAAAATTTTGCCAAGCTTGAAAAAAAATTCTTAGCATTAGATTACACATTATTGCTCAACGATTAAGAACTATTATAGCGAATAACGTTGCAATTAGAGTTTTTGCGACAAGACATTTTTATAATGGCGTGACTGCAACTTCATGCGTGTGCTCCTTTCTGTGTGTCTTTGGCGCACTCTTGTATGACGAATTACGTAGCGATTAATGTTTTCTACTAATTTAATCAATCATTTCACTGTCTAACATTTTTATCAAATTAGCGGACTTAAAACTCTAACTTCAGAATTCAATTTCTTCATTTTTCTTAAGAAAGAGTCTTGTATTGTTTTACAATACTATTGTGCAATTTTGTACAATACTATATAGTATATTGATGTACAACAACAATACTGTACTGTATTTTACAATAACAAAATCCTACTGTACTGTACAACAACAAAACCCTACGGTATTCTGCAAACAACAATACCTATTTGTATTTACAACAAAATATACTACTGTACTGTAAAAAAACAATACCCTATTGTATTTTAAAAACAACAATACCTATTTGTATTGTACAACTAAATACCCTATTGTAAACTGTCAAAACAAATATATCTAACTTATTTTACAACAACAATACCCTACGGTATTCTGCAAACAACAATACCTATTTGTATTTACAACAAAATATACTACTGTACTGTAAAAAAACAATACCCTATTGTATTTTAAAAACAACAATACCTATTTGTATTTTAAAAACAACAATACCTATTTGTATTGTACAACTAAATACCCTATTGTAAACTGTCAAAACAAATATATCTAACTTATTTTACAACAACAATACCCTACTGTATTCTGCTAACAACAATACCTATTTGTATTGTACAACAAAATACCCTACTGTACATTATACAAACAACCATATCCAACTGTATTTTACAACAACAATACCTATTTGTATTTACAACAAAATA
>UCOK01010111.1:0-83193 GCA_900474325.1 Synergus umbraculus | reverse complement strand
ATATATATATATATATAATATTTAGAATTATATAATATTTATATAATATCTATATACATAATATTTAGATAAATTTATATAATGCATAAAATAATTTCCATTAAAAGTTCTAGATTAAAAGTTTTACAAATGAAATAAAATATTTTTACATCCTCAAATCACATATATGTAATTTCAGATGAAAACGAACGAAATGATGGAAGTCTTATTGGAATATATTATGGTAAATTACCGCTGGATTTTTGTGATTTTTTTTCTGCTGCCACTCTCCTTTCTTTTCGAAATCTTCAGTCATGTGAGAAACTGGATCGTTTTTAATTTAAGCACAGCTCCAAGGCAACATGGAAAAAAAGTTAGAGAAGTACAGAGACAAGTGAGTAATAAACTTAATTATTTAAAAATGTGTATAATGTTTCTAACAAATTGAACATTGATTTGTTTTGAAGGTTGAAAATAATTGCAAATTGTAATACAATTTCTGTTTCTAAAAATACGCATTTTTTAATTTTTCAATTTGAAGAAATAAATAATCAATCTGGGTTGGAATTAATCGCGAGCGTGGTAATGATTCCACGAATACTGTTCGTCGACAAATATGAATAATATTAGTACTGTAGTAAGAATCATTCTAGACTTAAATAGATATAAGTACTTCCTATTATTCCGTTGACATGAGAAAATGATGCAAAATAATAATTCAAATAAAGAAAAAGTAAATAAGTCAAACCTATACGTATAATTTAAAAGTACATAATTATAAAATATCTAATATTTATTTATTTTTCAGGTGAGAAAATGGAAAGAGAGTGGTGAACAAAAATTAATGTGCACTGCTCGTCCCAGTTGGCAAACCATGAGTTTTCGCCAAGGAACATATAAATCTTCAATGTTTAACATAAAAATTAATTTGGTGGATATAATCGAAGTGAACATTGAAAAAAAAGTTAGTTTAATTCCCGTATATTTAATCAAAAAGATTTTTAAATAACGAAACGATTTAAATTAATTTAAAAAATTAATTTTAGTATGTTCAAGTGGAACCTATGGTTACAATGGGTCAACTTTCTGCTACCCTTGATCCTTTAGGATGGACAATTCCAGTGACTCCAGAACTTGATGACTTGACAGTAGGTAAGCAATCCTCTAATCTTTATGTATTTCCATTTTTAATTAGATATTATAATATTCATTTGAAAAATTTACTTTAGTTTATGTCAATATCTCATTAAAATAATTGATCTTTTTATTTAGGAGGATTAGTAATGGGTACTGGAATCGAGTCCAGTTCTCATAAATTCGGCCTGTTCCAACATATTTGTCGAGCCTACGAAATTGTTCTTTGTGATGGATCAGTAGTGAAATGTACAAAAGAAAACAATTCTGATCTTTTTTACGCTATTCCCTGGTCTCATGGAACTCTTGGCTTTTTGGTCTCAGTAGAAATAGACATCATAGAAGCTAAAAAATTCGTGAAATTAGAATATGAACCAGTTAGATCATTAAAAGAGGCTGTAGAAGTTTTTAAGAAGCAGACATTTGCAAAAGAAAATAATCATTTCGTTGAGGGCCTTATGTTCTCCAAAGAAACAGGAGTTATCATGACTGGTAAGATCAGTTTAATTTTATATTTCTCTTGAGGGTTTTGTATCCAAGTTCTAATCCCAAAAGTCGATTTCCTAGTATTACACAACAAAGATTATAATTAAACGAGGAAATAGAATTTGAAGGTTTGAACTTGATTCAACGCCGTCCCTTGACGATCAATTTTAAATTGAAGCGTTAAAAATTGAATTTAAAATAGAATGAAGTTTAATAGCGATTTTTATTTTCCAGGAAGTATGGTTTCAAAAGTAGAGGATCATTTAGTAAACCCCATCGGTCGTTGGTACAAACCTTGGTTTTTCACCCACGTTGAACAAAAATTGAGAAAAGGTTCTAGAATCGAATATATTCCACTGAGAGATTATTATCATCGTCATACGAGATCCTTATTCTGGGAGCTTCGGGATATTATCCCCTTTGGAAATAATATCATATTTCGATATCTTTTCGGTTGGCTGATGCCGCCCAAAGTTTCTCTTTTAAAATTGACACAAACCAAAACTATAAAGAAGTTGTACGAAAACAATCACGTTTTCCAGGACATGCTCGTACCAATCGATTATCTGGAAAAAAGTATTTTGAAATTTCATGAAGTGATTCAGGTAGATTATATAATATGATTATATTATACTAATGGTGTTCATGAACCCAGTGCTAATATTTTAAATAATTAATTTTTCTAGATATACCCCATGTGGCTGTGTCCTTTCAAATTGACTCCAGATCCAGGATTTGTTCATTCAAGAACAAATAAAGAGGATATGTTCGTCGACATCGGTGTCTATGGAAATCCAAAGACGAAGAATTTTAATCCAGTGAAAGCAACCAGAGAAATTGAAGACTTCGTTCAGAGTGTTCAAGGATATCAAATGCTCTATGCGGATACTTATAGGACTAAAGAAGAATTTGAAGAAATGTTTGATCACACTCTCTATAGAAAAATGAGGGAAAAGTTCCAATGCAAGAATGCTTTCCCTGAAGTTTATGGAAAGGTTAATAAAAGCGCAAGAACCTAAAAGACACGTTTATTAGAAAAGGTTTATTAGAACACTTAGAAATTTCTCAAATTTATGAAAAAATGATTTTCTTTACAATCTAATAAAATTCTCTATTATGATTATTTTCCGTCTTCTTTTTGATTCAATTGAAACAACTTTTTAAAAATTAAGTTTTTGTGAATATTTTTCTGTACACTTATTGAGTGTTTATTAATTTCAAAAAAGCGCGCGTTTTTTCGTACTCACCGGGTTGAAAATGGCTGCCTTTAAGCCTGCTTCACACATCTTTGGATGGGATATCGAAAAAAATATACCGATATTTTAAATATCGATATATTGGAAACTAAGTATCGATATGATCGATATATCGAATAAAAAATATCGATATTATCGATATTTTTTTATTTTTAAATAAATAATTGATTATATTATTTGGAAACACATTATTTTTCCAATTTTTTTATTGAAATATCAAAATGTATTCATAAAATAGTATTACTTTAATACTATTACAATTTATAATATTGTAGTATTTTTAATAATTAATTTTGTTTTTAATTCTGCTTTTGTCTCTTTTTCTCTAATTATTATGACGCAACGCAAAACGTAATGGTATGTCACTTTATTCAATATTCAACAATCAGAACTATTAGAAGAGAAACAAACTCAATTTCTTTTTTCTGCTAATCTGTTTCAAATTCCAAAAGGAGTTCCAGCAGTGGGATTCCGAGCACACGAATCCGAACGGACCTCTCTTTCTATCCTACGGTGTTAAAAAGAGAGATCCGTTCGGATTTTGAGCTCGGAATCCCACTGCAGCTACGGCAAAGCCAAGGGAATACGCATTTTTATTGGATGCAGATTTTCTATTAAATTTTTTCATCCAATGAAAGTGCATCTTTCGGTAAATTTGTGCAGAATCAAAGATATAGAATTAAAGTTTGGGAGAAATCGAATGGAATACATATTTGCATTGAATGAGAAAATGAAAATGCTTCTTCGGTTGCATTTTGGGAGAAATAAACAATTTTTAAATAAATAAAAAACAATATCGATAATATGGAAAGTATCGATATTGACTTTGATATTATCGTTTTGTAAATATCGATATAAAATATCGATATATCGGACGCTAGCTAAATATCGATATCCCATCACTAGTTCGCACAACAATTATTAGAGGTCGCAATTATCCAGAACTTTCTCCCATGCGGTTTCTCTACATTGGCATCGCCATATTGTCATATTGAGCCGAGGAAAACATTGTGATCACGTGGAAATACAGTATCGTTTTGTGAAAAATCTTCGAAAATATCGTTTATCTACCTTAAAGAAACGTGGAGAAATAAATTGTGTGAGAAGATTGTGAAAATCGACTAAGAAAAAAAGAATCTATCGGTGAGTAGATACAATAAATTCCAACAGAATGCCGCCCTCGTGTTCGCCTTGCTTTTGCACGCCGAGCGGCTTGTGTTCCTTTTTCTCATCTTCTAATTTCTCCGTCTTTCGTTGATCATGTATCTCGATTTTCCTATCCCCAATATAATTCACTACATGTGACAAATCGATTAAAGTTACTTCTTGTCGTTCATCAAACAAAAAATTAAATCGATGGTATTCATCTTTATTACTTTCTTTGGGAGAGACGATGAATCAAACGTACGGACAACATGGACGCGCATTAGTAAAAAAAAAAGACGTTCGCCGAGAGATTTTTTATTCAAATGAACGAGAATTCAGATTATTGTTTTGTGATTGAATTTGAAAAGATAGATGCCTTTTTCACGAGCTTCGATATTGATTAGATCAGTGATGAGCAAGTGAAAATTCTTTGTTCTTAGAGTTATGGATGACATCTGGAAATAGCGTGTGAGTTGGAACATTCCGCGAAGACGTTACATACGTTTCCGTCTTTCCCCTGTTCTATTTCTACATAATTCATTGGGTGAATTTATATTTTCCTCCTGGCTTTTTTTCTGGCTCAATTTCATTCCATACTTGGATGTAATTAGCAGTTTTTCTATGCTCCTCCGGAATCACAAAATCTTTTTACAAAATGTTTAAACAAATGAAGTTTATTATAAACAATTTTGTGATTACGACGGGTTTACCTCGTTTTACTTTTTAGGTCGGCTTTTATCTATTTATGGAAATTTTTCGTGTTTTGATTGTTGTTTTCAGTGATGAATTAGTAGTTAAAATCTTATCGAACTTGAAAATTTGTATTTCTTCTATCACGATCTCTTTTTGTTTTATTTCGAAGAATTAAACTTTTTTAGGTAAATTAGTATTCATAAAAAGCTAAAAATCGAAAAACTTTTTTTGAAGAGTCAAAGTATAAATAACTCATTTGTAACGCGTCACAAATGATGTACATAATTAAAGATTGGTGAATTTTGAAAAGTTGATAATTTTTTTGTCTAAAGTATTTCAAATTGAATTCAATAGTAAAGTATGTAGGTGTTGTAATTTTATTAAAAAGAATTTATTCTATTTTCAAAAAAAATCAACTTATTTTCTCTATTTCGAGAGCAATTTGTGCTGTGGAACCTAAGAAATTATTAAGTTATTCTCCACAAATAAATGATTACACATTTTTACGTAATACTTGTATCAGGATTGAGAAACCGGTCGTCGAAGATTTTTAATTCTAATCAGGAGTGCAATGTCTTGAAATCCCCACATACTTATTTTTTACGTGTAATATCCGTTTAATCTTATAACTCGTGAAATGAATATTTTTCATTCGTAAGATGTTACTTCAACTGAAATGACCAACTTGATATCAAGTTCTAATCAACGGAAGGCATAACTGTTCTTGTGATAAGGCTGATTAATCTGGTTTTTGAATGCATGAATGCAATGTTTTTGCAAGATTATATCGTATTGAAGACCACCGAAACAAGGCTAATTTTTTTGTTTTATTTATTTACAGTGGCGCATTCTACAGAAATTGATTGATTGTGAAATTATTGTCAATAATTCCTGAGAATTGCGTATCTTTAGATAAAAATTGCCTTAGAAGTTGCAATCATTTTCAATTTTCAAAACAAAATTAAACAAGAGACTAAACAATAGTCACTATCTTCTTATTATAAAACAAAATTCGATTTCTTCAATGTATTTCATAAATGTTATAAATAGATTTCAATCTCTTCGGTTTACTCAAAAATGAACATTTTTTCTGTCTACAGGCTCACTTATATTTTTTAAGAAAAGCCACACTGGAGCAAAAAAAAATATATTTCTAGTATTCGTTGAGTAAAATGGAGAAACTGAATCTTAAAGTTACGACTGGAACCCAACAGCCTTAAGCAATCTGTTAAACTTTAAACTTTTACTTTTATTCATTTTCAACAAAAACGAATGAAATTAACATATTCTAAATTTATTGTAGAAAAAATCTGAGAAGAGACTTTTATTTTTCTATTAGGAGTGGCTGTAACGATGCATTTTTAACTTCATTTAAGTGTGAAATTTTTCGTTGGTTTCTTTCTCTAGTCGTTACGTAATCATAGTGCGATTATAGCGAAAGGAAAACTTGACCGAATGGTTTCACAATCAAATAAAATAAGTAGGTATAAAAAAATCACGCGATCCACTGCCCAATCTTCAAACAAATCGTTTCCAAATTTGCATAACTGTTATAAGCGACAACATATGAGAGTTTTTTATACGGTTTTTGCATCGTTTTTATTATTAAAGGAAAATTTCTATTATCGTTTGAAGGTCAAACATTTTCAGTGGTGAATTTGAATTAATATTTATCAAATTTTGAGTTTCTTCTATAAACAGTCTTTTTTTTTATTATTCTAAAAAAAATTACACATTTTTACTCATCTTCATTTTTGTTTCTTCAACTTTTTCTAAAGATGTGAACAAAGGGCAGAGTTTGGATAAAAATATTTAAAAAAAAACCCTATTTGGAACCTCAACTTACTTAACCTTATTTGTCCCCTACTAGTTTCTTTACTGACCTGTCGTTGAACATTCCAAGCGCACGTTGAACCGCAAACACCTGTACATATATAAGTTGGATATATTTCTCGACCCTAAAATTATAAATTATATTACAGAGAGATAATTCAGTAAATGAATACTTACATAATAATTGTTCTACAAGATAATCCAAGAGCAAATAACTAATATAAGAGATTTCAATTAGATTACTATAATACCAGAATAATAATATTCTAATTAATCATAAGGATTAATTAATTCGATTATTAATTAAATAAATTAATAAATTAAAACTCATACAATAAGCCAAATATTTTTCTTACTTCTAGCTATTTGTTTTTTAATAAAAATATATTGGGATAAAGTTTGAAGAATAAAAATATATCAGAGTTCAATATATCTTTCTCTTCCGCGATTTAGCCCAATTTTCGATGTTGGGCGTAGTCCTGATTTAATCTCGAAGGGAGGTTGAAGCGGGAGTGACCGGTTTGAATACAATTTTACTTTTTTATTCTTGCTCAGCAGCGGAAAGGCTGAAGTTTACGGATCCCGTCTGGTTACAGAATCCTTGACTGAAGCTTCGTAACGAAGTAATAATCGGATCTGAATTAAAACCAACTAATTCAAAATTATGAAGTTAGAGTAAAAATGTAGAAACTAAATTATTCTTTTTAGAAAATAGAAATTAAATATTTTTTTAATATTTCATTGAATACCTATACACAAAATACTCTAAACATGTAGCGAATACTTGTTTTAACTCTATTCATAAATTATATTTAACAAGTTATTATTGCTTCCGTTATTACTGGCAGGTGTGCATAGGATATACGGTGAATGAAATCCACTCATGAGTGATAATTACAGTTGGAATTCATTCATTCGTAAATGATAAAATTTTCTTAAAGAGACTTGGACTAAAGTACATATTTGTACAGATTTATCAAATCGTTACCCCCATTAGGTGTAATAAGCTTTGTATTATTGTGTTTGTTTGCTTTTGCTATCGGGCATCAGGTTTCTAAACTATCGACGTAATCTGATGTTTATTTTATTAGATCTAAGTCTCTTGGTGTTCAATATTCAAAGTATTGTAATTTGTGATTAGCTTCAAATTAATATCATATCACCGAGTTTCTGAACGAATCTAGAACGATTTGTGGTGTTTTCTTTCGTCTACTCAGTAAATATTTTATCTTCAAATTTAATTGACGAATCAGCTATTTTTTAAAATGCAAAGTTCTGTGTTCACGGAATTTAATGGTATGTATGTTGGATGCTCTTGGAAAATTGCTCAATATTTAGTTAATGCTTCTGTTTGCACAGCAGTTTGACAATCGATGATAAAATCATGATTAGCGACCACCGTGAAGAAGTAAATTATGATCTAAATCTGCTGCTTTAAAGTATTTTTTTCTATTAAATTCCTACGAGAATATTTGAGCATCACGTGTGTGGAAAAAGTGGTGGAAAAGTAGTTGCGCCTGCGCTATTGAAACCTTGTCTGGTTGTTACACTTGGTTCAGAAAGCCACGTGCTAAAAACCGGTGGTGGATGTGCAAGTCGTTTTATCAAGCCAACTGCGAACGGCAGTACAGTTGCGTTTTAAACAGTGCATGCCATTTTCTTTTAATATACTTTAATCCTCTTTTAATTCTCTTCAAAAGTATCAAAAAATTCCGTAATTTTAATCCTTCTATCCATTTGTGTTAAATTCTTAATCTTTGTGATATTAAGTGAAAGTAACTCCTGGAGTTTAAGGTGATCGTTTAATACCTCCACTATTGAAAAACAATAGTCATCAGTATGGATTCGAATTCTGTAAGTCGTCTAGTCATCCAGCCTCGTTTCTAATTCAATCAGAAATTCCATTTAAATGATCTTTTATTATTAAAACAGAATTTATTATGTGCTCAGATCTTACCATATGTTGTATCGTATTTATCTTTGAAAAGTCTAAAAAGGTTTAGTTTCAAATATACGCGCTCTTTTATCCGAAAGGGAAATTAAATCTATTAGAAATGTTAATTATTTTGTTTTTTTATCATTTTTTTAGATGAACTTTTATAAAATGCAATTATAACTTGATTGTAAGAGGTCACCTTAATTTTTTTATTATTTTTTTTATTAAAACAGTAAGATAGAAACATTTAAATAGATATTATGATGAAAAAAAATTTTACGACTGTTTCTACTGATATTTTTTTCTCTTATCAATGCTATTATTTTTAGACGTAACAATTTTGCAAAGGTGAACTGATAAGAAAAATAATTATTAAAAAAAAGTTTTTTAAAAATTTTCCGGAAATTGTTTGGTGAACATTCTAGACTTTGAAAATTAGTCGGTATAAAGTAGAAATATTTTTGAAAATACAAATGTTTTAAAGCAATTATGTTTAAATATTCACTGAGTATGAATTATTTAAAATATACGCAAGTGTATGAATAAGTTTTAATATTTAAATTTGAATATTAGATATAGAAAATAGAATTTACAAGTTTAAAGATGACGTATAGGTTTCCTTATCAATGACACACGTGTTGATAATGAATTTTATTACGAATAAAAAAATTTTAATTTATTTACTATTTGTGGTTTCAAATTCTGATCGTTATGTACTAGAAGTTTTGAACGTTTAAATGAACGAAATATTTTTTTCTAATCCTATTTCAGGTAGAAATATTGTTCCAAATAAAAATAACACTAGACATTACAAAAGTTTCTTTCATATAGAATTATTTTCAATGCAAATGAATCAATATTTCAAACTGTTCCTAGTTTAAAATACAATAAATATGTATAAAAATGTGTTCAGATTTTTCAGTAGAATTCAGCAAAAGTCAATTTTTTAACAATCCGAATCAAGTTGAGCTTGTAAAGATTTTTTGAGAAATTAATACTATTTTTATAGGTAGTAAATACTTCCAAATAGAATAAAATTGGCCTAATTTTGTTTGGAATGTAGATTCCATTCTCCACCACTTACGAAAGTTCTATAGATACAAATCGCCCATAGCAAAATTAAAACGCAGCATCAGTCAGCCGGTTAGGTAATTTTCAATATTTTAATAGCTGAAATACTTCTAGTTTTAAATTCCTTCAAATTAACTTATTCAACTTTTAATAATATTGAATATTTTAATTTTTTTCCTTGTTTCATTTCATAACTTGATGTCAGATTTCTAATTACAATCATAGCCGACGTTACTTATTGTAATACAATGTAACGTTAGTTAATAAAATTACCTAATTCGTGTTATCTTGCATGATAAATTTTATCACTTGATGCTGTCAAACATCTGTTCCTACCGTTTCTACGTTAGTCGATTTCTTATGAGGAAACAATATCTCATATTTATAAACTCTATTTTGAAAGCTTTTTTTAAGGTGTATTTTATATTGAATTAATATATTTTTTAAAAGATTTATTTACTCGCTTTCAAAATCAAATAAAAAGTCGCCTACAAGACTCCACATAAATTAAATATAATTTTATAAGGGTGCATGTTATATAAGTTTGTTTTTGCAAACAAACTTTTCATTCTTTATCTTTGAAATAATAAGGTTTTAATTTTTAAAAACAGTTTTGAAAATTATTCCATGTTCTATAATCTAATTGTTCTATAATTGTTTATCTATGCGGAATTATTTTTGTCAATTACTAAAAGGCGTAGGTGTTAAGTTTAAAACGCAGAAGCAGGGTTAATGTTCCTCAATGAACCCATCTAGCTATTCTAGTCGTCGCCAAAAAAAAAGTTTCGGAATTTTTTCGACTATCGCACAAGGCTAATTCAACCTTTTCAAGAGAATGTTAAAAATAATATTTTCGTTTTTTGTCTACCACAATGATTAAATCTTTATATTAAAATTAAATGATATTTTCTATTTTTTGCAACTGAAAATCCTTTTAATAAGATCTTACATGAAGTAATTAATTTTAAACTCGAAGCAAATAAAAAAAAAGTTGTTTTAGAAGATGTATTTTTCATATAGACTGAGATATACAAATTTTCTATAGAATTTCAACATTCGATGACCTTATGTCTAAAATACTGTCCCTACCTTGATTTCTAAGGTCAGTAAAAGTGTTGAATAATACTTCGAATCGAACATCCTTGAGTATATTTAAAGATAGAATTTTAAAAACAAAATTTATTTTCAAGTATTAATTCATTCTAATTTAATTTTAACAGCAAAAATATAATTAAAAATAAGAAGAGAGGGCCCACTGGCTAGGAAAAAAACTTGAAAAATTATTGATAATTTCTATAAAACGAATTTCAAATAATGATTAGTTAACTATTAAGTATTTGGACTTCAAGGGATTTCTAAATTTTTCACGGACTTTTAAAGAAATTTCAATAAATGCAAAAAATTTTAAAAAATTAATCTTGATTTTTATTGTTTCAGATTGTAGAGTATTCCAGTTACGGTTGCAACCGTGGACTTACACGATGTCGTCAACACATGCACAGATCGTAAAGTGGAGCTTTCCAACCATAGCCCTAATTCTTGGATTTTTTTGGTACAAACGTCGACGCGCGGACCGAGTTGATCCCGGTGGGAGTTACAAATTGGATAGCGACAACAACTCCAATAAAATCAAGACAACAAAAAGAAGCACAAGTCTCTGTGACTCTGGTGTCCATATAGACGAGTCCTTCACTCTCAGCTCATCGTGTCCTTCCACAATCGACGAAATTTACAGTCCAAGAAGAGTTAGTTGCAACTTAGACATTCCTGGAAGGAAACCTCCAGCTTCTGAGCCTATTTCTATGAAATCCAAGTCTACCAAGTCCATCGAGGAAAAAATCCCTTGGTACGAGGACGAGGAAGAGGAAGAGATTCTTGAACAACAAAAAATAAAACTGGGAAGCAATCCCAGATCCAGCTGCTTCGAAATGCTGTCTAACAAGAGATCAAGTCCTTTCTTCGAAAATTCGAAAGCTGAGAATGACTCGAAATTGCCAAAAGTCTGCAACAATATTATTGAGGAGGATCAAGTGAATGAGTTACATTCAACGGGAGTAAAGGCAGTTACTCCTGAAAAAGAAATAAATATTTCTAAAGAAAACGTCATTGAATCCTGTGAAAAATCTGGCAGTAATCTGGCGACTATTGAAACTAAAACTCAGACACTTTCAGAAAGAGATTCAGCCAATCATAGTCCAGTTTCTGGCGTTTTGGATGGCAGCCTCACTGATGAAGCAAGGAGTGAAGGAAGCACAGACAGCGGAAAAGGTATTATTAGATCCTTAAGCTCTAATTATTATTAACTATAATAAATTATAAGGGCTTGTCTGTTAAAATTGAAGGTCTTAGGTAAATTAATAGATTTTAAGATATTTTTAACAATTATAAAGAATTTCCATAGGTTCTATGGGATTTAAAGAATTTTAAAATTATTTTGCACAAGAAAATCAATAAACTACACTATTATTACTAGAAACTATTGCGATTATTAACTTCTAAAATGTTTTATTTAGGTGGAAGTATAAAAGGTCACATAAGCAGCATCACCCGCACGACATACGGATTCGCTGTGCCTCTAAGTTTAGTCGGGAAACTGATTGGCCAGAAAGGAAGCTTTTTGCAAAGTATAAGACTTAAAGCTGATGTTAAGATCACAGTTAAGCGTTTTCCAAATATGAAGGATCACAAGTTGTGTGCCATAGAAGGTTCCCAAGAAGGAATTAGTCTAGCCTTAAGCATGATAAGGCAGAAATTTCCAGTGAAAAAATATCCTCATTTCACTCTTGAGGAGATATCACTTCCAAAAGCTCCCCAGGAAACTCCCTGGGTTTCTGAGATGATGCATCTCTCGCTTGTTGAAGGTGTAAACAACGATGTATTGGTGTGCTACATAGTCAAACCAAATCATTTGTTTATTCATGTTCCCACACATCCAACATATCCATCACTTAGGATTTTAGATGACAATATCACTCGTTTATATGATAATACTGAGTCACCTCCAGTTCCCGAGGAGCTTAGCAGTAAGAGTTTTGAAAAATTTTTAATAAATCAAAGTTTTTAGTAGTCCGAATTTGATTCAACTTATTTTTCTTTTTTGCAGGAGGTATGATCTTTGTAGCTAAATTGTTCGACAGGTGGGTGAGAGTTTACGTAGAGGATCCAGATCCAAAGGGAGAACACCATTTAGTTCGTCTCGTAGATCACGGTGGTTATTGGAGATTTAGCAATGCTGAGATGAGGAAAATAAGATCAGATTATCTCACTCTACCGTTCCAAGCCATTGAAGTATTCTTAGCAAATATTCGGCCAGTTAACGGTACGTTTTACTTTCATACGGAAATGTTATTGTCTATTGACTGATTAACAATGTGCATGGTATATACCCGATCGGAAAATGACCGCTAATTTAATCAGAGACCGGTATTGTTTTTTCGATTATTAAGAAAACAAAAAAGACAATTTTGGCAATGATTAAAGTAAAAATTAAAGGATGCAATAGAAAATTGCCATATTTAGACTTTTTAAGCCTTTCAATTTTATAAAAAAGAAAAAATAGAAATTAAGTTGATTACAAAGTAAACGTCATGATGTTATATAATAATTCATAAAATCATTTCTGACATTATTCAGGTGAGTGGTGTCAGGAAGCCTCCGACTTGGTAGCTCAAATATGTTGCGGAATAGTCGCTCAAGCACAAATTGAAGGATATATTGACTCCTTCACATATATAAACTTATATCTTAATATACATAAACACGGAGTAAGTATTTCAATGAAGCCTTTCCTCAAATTCACCTAATTTTCACGATTAATTCACTAATTAAATTATTTCTTTTCTTGTAGGTGATATCCTTAGCAGACGAATTAATTGCTCGAGGATTCGCGGAACCTGCATCGTTAGAAGAGGTATTACCCGAGGCAGACTATCCACCAGCATAAATAAATAAGTATTTGCATATTATGATTATTAATTCCCCATCTGGGTATAGTCGAGAAATAGGTACATAAGTCGAGTCTGAATGTGTGTCCGTGCGAATTCTTGGCTATATGAAAATGTTGCGCGTATGTCTATGAACTATCTATAAGATCTCCGAAGGTATTTATGATTGTCCTTAGCCAATGACTTTTCCATCGATGCTCCATTCACTTCTCGCTGCCAGTCAAAAGTCTGATTTTCTAATTCACTTAACATCATTTTGATATTACTCAGTCCACATGCAAGTCCGATAAACAGAAAACAAGATAGATAATGTGCAGATATGTTAACAGTTGGCATGATAGCCAGTGTAAATAGATATGTTACATAATCTGCAACATTTTTACTCATTAATATACGTTAAAATAATTTTTAACGTTCATCATATAAACATCGCCATCATAAGATCAATATTATCAAGTGATTTCTAGGTATATCATTCATCAACATCAACTTTTCATTCTTAGAGAGAGCTCCAGTTTCTATTTTCCGTACTTAGGTTTATGCTTAACGCAGAGTGTTTAAAAATGGCCAATTTTTACTGATTGCTCTTTTAATTGAGATTGAAGAAATATTCTTCTATTATGGTTGGAAAATTTGTCTAGTAGTCGGGAATAAATATAATACACGATACTGGCAGGTTCAAATGAGAGCTCTTCCTGTAAATAATGTAACATTATACCTTCGTTTACTATAATGTATTTATAACGATGTACCTAAAATAATTGTTATACCCCGCAGATGCTAGTTAATTCGACACGTTAATAGTGAAACGTAATTCTTGTTTATTTATACGTTTTACACTTTTCTTGTAAGGAATGCTTCATCCAAGACGCGCACGAATCAGGCAATTCGCGTAGAATATACATATATCGCATCATATAATTTGGGAACCTTAGATTATAATATTCATAACGATAATATTGTTTCGGGGAACCTTGATTTCGTGGCCAAGAAGCTGGGGATCGACGATTAAATATGAATGCTATAATGACATACATAATGTGCTACTTACGACGAAAATCTTTAGTTTAATTTGCTATCAATACCGGAAACTTCATGTTTTTCGTATTAAAGGGATAACGCTTCTATGTGCGCATATACTACTCAAATCCAGTGATTTAATTTTGCTAGAAAGTTTGTTCAACTTTTTTACTGATAATTTCTTCAGTTACTATAACTTTGTAGATATAAATCCTATAATAAGGTCTATAACATATAGACTTAGTAATATGTATTGTCTGGAATTTTGTGTTTCGTTCTTAAGAACCAGATAATTTAAAAAAATTTCTTTATGGATAATTTGTTAAGGCACGTAATTATAGTTATTTTATTGTGCCCTTAAAGCATTTGTTATATGATTAATAACTGATGAGAAAAAAAAACTGAAAAATGAACAAAAAAAGTACGAACACATTTATAAATTTTGTACCAAACTTGGCACGAAAACTTCTCGGGTAATAAGATGTTGACACTTTATACTTGATATTGTTGATACAAACAGATAGTAAAGATATTTTTCTAGAAAGATTCTCATAATAAGCATTTGATGACGAGAAGTTACAACTTTGGATTATGTTCCTGTTTTAATGATATAAAAAGCGATTTTTGTTATGAAAATAAACTACTTACGTGTATGACTGCTTCTGAAACAGTGCACAAGTTTCCAAGGCTTGGCGTGAAATTGATACATTTTTGGTAAATTTTACAGGTTTTGTAACTTTATACATATATAAGATGTCGAGTACAATCCCCAGCTATTAAGCATGCTTTTTCATATGAAAATGTAAATGGAGGGAACACAATTTTGTATGTATATATTTCAATGTAACTTTGTCGTCGTTTTCATTAAATTTACATAATTTTAATTGAATACTTCAGTCCTTAATTCTCCTGTGTTCTTAGTTTAGTAGTTCACAAACTTTCTTGATATTTTCATATTACTCTAATCTTATTTTCGACAAAAGTTTATCATAATGAAAATTAAGTCTCAATTGCAATAGAATAAATTTATTTTTATTAATTACCAAAAAGAAATGTTACAAAAAATTGGAAAATTATATTTAGAATGAAACTCCAAAAGTGAAAAATGTATGTCGTTACAAATTCAATCGAGATCATTTATTTCTTGGATCACTGAAATACTTTTTATATCTACTTAATTTGTTGTTAAGAATCATTAAGTCTAGAGAAAATATTTTTAAACTCTGCTGGTATACGTCTAGATTAAAAATGTATGTTTAAAATTTTTCGATATATTGAATGGTTAAAAATGTTCATAAAGAAAATGCAAAAATTAAACTTCATAATCGACCGAGTGAAGTTTTTGCAATTGAGAAGTACTGAATAAAAGGAAAAATAAAGATTATTTAAATCAAAAAAATTACTCTTGTATTTTTTTATAAAGATATCTTTAATTAAAAGTTATCATTCTGTGTGAAATATTTAAATTTTCCCGCCTATTTGAAGAAACCATGAACGCGCAGAGCGCATGCGCAAGGGACTTGACAAGTTTAGTCATGTTTAGAATTGTTCCGGATGTAATTCTAAAGTTTTTTCGGTTCTCTCTTTTCTTTAATGAAGAATTACAGTAAAGTTAATTAATCAACACCTTTTCGAAAGATTTAGTTACATTTTGTGTATTTCTTTATAAAAGAGGTGAAATATTAAATCGGCATATATTTGAAATTGTTAGTTGGTTACTTGACTTTGAGGGTAAATAGTTCATTTCGACGGTTCGAAAACGGAGGGATATTTCGTTAACAAACGGAGGTAATTTTTTATAAATTAGAAGTGTTATTGTTCCTTGCAAAGTAGAATTTACGTGCCTATCTCTAAATTTGATCGCGCTCTATGCCGTGATAATAAAATTTTAACTCGCGGCACTTGTATTTCGTTAATATCGTCGTTTGTTTTTCTCATAGCCGAAAGTTTATTGTTGTGGGCGGTAGGCCCGGAAAATTTTTCTTTGTTCTCGACTCACTTTTGTTTAACGGTTTTTCCTGAAATTTCAATCGTGTTGATGTTTATCTTTAATCTTCTTTAATACTATAAATTCTAGAGTTCATTTAAGAGATATTCCTATAACCTATAAACCTAGCTTATTTTCAATTCGCGCTTTAGAATTTTTCTATCTTTTTTAAAATAATAACGGATCTCGTGCGTGTTCGTCCATAACCTAAAATCGGCGAATAATTTTCCGGCGGGTCCTTTGAGTAAAACACAATTCTTACGTTCGTTCGCGTTAATCGAATCTTGGATTTACATTGAAACTTTGAACTGTATAATATTTTAAATAAAAAGTGCGGGTAGTGAAGTGAAATAATTTACACAGTGTCGAATTATTGTGGAGCAATTTTAGACAGACATCTTTGAATTTTTCAGGAAATGGTAAGTTTTCTATTTTATTTCCATTTCTATTTATCGAAAGCTTCGGATTGAAATTCATTCTGAATCAATCCGAAATTGTCCAAATCATCCTGAAATATGTATTTGAACTAATCAGTTTCATTCCGATCTAATCCAAAGTAAGTTTTCCATCTAAATTAATCCGAGGTCTGATAAAAAAATAAAAATCAATCCAAACTTGTAATTCGAATTAATCCGGTCAATCCGGATTGCCCAGAATCATTCGGATTGAAAGCTTCCTCCGGATTAGATCGGAATGAAACTGTTTGGTAAAATATCTGATTATCTCTAAAACTGAATCAGTCAAATTCCACTGATTTTCAGTAACTCTTTCCTCACGATTTTAATCAGTGACTGATTAATTGTGACAGAGAATCAGTCAAAAGTCACTGAAATTTTCAGTCATCTTCACTAAACTACTAAAAATTTCAGTGACTTTTCACTAATTTCCAGTAGATTTTTCACTGATTAAAATCGTGAAAAAAGAGTCACTGCAAATCAGTGGAATTTGACTGGTAATCAGTTAAATTTTACTGATTCAAGTTTAGTGAGAGATTGGTTCAGAATGAATTTCAATCAAAATATTTTTTTTCTTGTACATTCCAGTATAACACATTCCAAAAAAGGAAATAAGCTCTTATATAAAATTCTCATTGCTCATTGTCGAGATTGGTTGAAGCCTCGGTTGAAGCCTATGGCTCAAGAGCTTCTTGGTATAATTCGCGAGATAAAGTTTAATCTGGTCGCGGGGACCCGGGACGCAAGGTTAGAGCGGTCGTGGGGTCAGCAACATCATGGCCACCATCCCTCCTACTTCCTCCCTTTCTCCTCACTCCGATAATCATCCACCCTTTTCTTTCTTCCTTCCTTCCTTCCTAGTACTTATATAGCCTTCCTGCTTCTTTCCCCGCCATTGGATCGGCTACCAGCCACCCTTCCACATTTCCAGCGTTGCCTTCCTCATCTTTTCTTTATTCTCGCTTCAATGCTATCGAGGTGCGGCATCTTCGCAAAAATGTACCCATATCCTTGTTACGATGAAAGAACTTCCTAAAGAGCCACCCTCAAACCCTTTACGCACCCCAACATTTTTCCTATGTTTCTTACACTCGAGACGTCTGTCTACCTTTTTAGAGTCCCTTTCAAAATACATTTTTATGGTTCTTGGATTTAGGTACTTTTTTCAACATTCAATCTTCTCATTTTATTGAAAAAATATAGTACGGGTCAAAAGTTTGAATCTGTTTGTCGATGATATAGTGTTAGGTTTATTAAATTTAATTACATGAAAGATTAAATTTTTTCTTTCAAGTAAGTTACTCTCTAAATCTGAATTAATAAGAAGTTACTAATGAAATAGTGCCAATTCGTTTGCTAATGCACTTTAGTGAGTACTTTTACTATCAATTAGTTAAAAACTACTAATTCTTAGTAAACAAGTACTAATTCATTTAGTAACGGTACCTAGTAAATTAGTGAGCCTTACTAAATAAATTAGTACTATTTTACTGTGAATTAGTAGTTTTTAAGTACTTGACAGTAAAAGTGCTTACTAAAGTGTATTAGTAAACGATTCGGCACTATTTCATTAGTAACTTCTTACAAATTCAGATTTAGAGAGTACAAGCTCTCATAATTCTGCTAAAAATGAACCTAGAACGAAGTCACTTTGTCAATTTGGAAAGAAGTTATTGTAAAAATGTTAAATTTTCATGTTTGATAAAATTGTCAATAACTTTCGAAATAATAAACATTTCGAAAATTTCTTGGGCTCAATTTTAGGGTGAATTTCTATGGAATCTGATAGACTAATTGAAATAATTTTACAATTATTTCTGTGCTTTGTAGAGGTGTAGGAAAATAATAATGAACATTAAATGAATGTGAATTTTAATATATTTCTGCAGGAACATCATGATTAGTTATTTCCTACATTTAATAAAAATATTGGAATCAGAAGTAGGTGTGAATTTTTTGGAAATCTTTTGAATGCTTTGAAATTGTTTAGAATTCTCTTAAATTATTTTTGTTAGTCACTTTCAAATTGTTTTTCATTTTATCTCTTAATCGGTTTGATTGATGTGTATAGTGGAACAAAATACGGATGTAGTAGCATAATACAAACCCTTTTGTATTTTTTATCAATGCAGTTGCCAAACGGTTTGCAAATATAGTAGTGTGGAGGGGGTGCGTCTGGGTCACCCCCTTTCATGTTAAGCTGGCTGGCTGTCTGTCTGGCTTGCTGGGGTTCGCAACCCCAATCTGAGCCCAACGTACTTTGTATGACTGGAATAACGCCGGTTGTTTTCATTTAATGCTAAAAGTCACTCGAAATCTGTAGATGTCAAAATTTAAACTAAAAAAAAAATGAAAGATGACTCCTCAAAATTGTACATAAATTTTTTATTTTAATTCAGGCCTTTATTTTCAATATTTTAATTTCTATTTATTCTTTTCGTTGTTTTTCCTAATATCAAAAAAGCCTATTGATAAGGGAATAAAATCAGAATAATATATCGAGTGAAAATTTATTTAAAATTATTTTTAGAAATATGATTTCTGATAAGATTATTGACTGATGCGCAATTCTTATTTGAACGTTATACTGTTTTTCACGAGTATTCACCTTGACTCTCAGATTAATTAGCGCAATCGGTCAATAAATCGTATAATCAAACAAAAAAAAAAAAAAACATTTTAAACCAGATTTTATAGGCGCATAAAATCAAAGCAAATAGAAACTGCCTATTACTTAGTATTTTTAATCTCATTAATTTCGATCGAATGAAAGGACATATTTCAATTAATTTTTATAAAAATAAAAATAAAATAGCTATAAAATAGTTCGAAAAATGGATCTTTTTATACGTAGAATGGAGAGTTTATTTTATAACTATACCGGTCAGCAAATCGAAGTGAAGAGAAACACGAAGCTCCTATAGAGAGTTGTGCCTAGATAGCTTTTTTTATCTTTTTTTTTTTTATCGAGGGAAGACTATGATGCTACATCTATTCGCGTGGGCGGTGCAATGCTTTATGAAACCGATGGGGTTTGCACCCCATCCCCCCGCCGGTGGGGTAGGGCTCTTTGAAAGCGACGGCGAGTCGGTGGAGAGAGTTGTCTGCACTGGAGGGGGTGTCTGGGTCAATCCCCTACAGTCTGGGGGTTCCCAATCCCCAGCGCATTTCCCGGGGTTCGCATTTACTTGCTCTTTTATCACTATCACTTGCTATCGCAAACGCATACATATTTTCCCAAGTGAATTTCGCTTTTTTTTAAAAATCGTAAAAACCTCACATTTTTCAATCTGATTCGTAAAAAAATTGCTTTCGACCATTCAAAATTTTAGATATCTTCGTATTTGAAATTATGTACGGCTAGGATATTGGACTCAAGTTTCAGACGTCTCTTTCGACAATTTTTTTCCAATTTTTTAGTTTATATTGTCTTAAAAATAGACATTATACTCTCTAAATCTGAATCAGTGAAAAGTCACTGTTTGACAGTAAAATCTCACTGATTCAAATAGCTAGAATCCGGTCACTGATAATCAGTGAAAAGTTACTGATTCATTCAATGAACAAAAGTCACTGATTGAATCAGTACAAAGGAATAATGTGGACCGATAGTTGGCAGCACTTGTACACTTTATTGAAATTTGTAAGGGTTATATCGGTTCACTAATTAAATTAGTAAGAACTTACTGATAACCAGTGGTCTAATTACTGAATTGATCAGTGAAAAGTTTCAAATCACTGACTCATCAGAGAAATACTTAATCACTAATTAAATCAGTGAAATTTTCACTGATTCAAATTAAAGAATATCTAATTATAATATTTCTTGACAAAATGAAAAAATTAAATTTAGAGTTAATAACTTGAACCCAGGACTTAAAAATACTTTTCGATCGCTTCTTCCTCTCGATGTCCATTATTTCTTTACTCTAATTATCTTGGAAGTAATTATCCGTTGCCGAGACAATGGCATGCGGCGATGAGTGTAAATAAAGTGGTTTATGAGTAATAATAAAGCCAGTCAAAAATGAGCTAATGATAATAAAAGTGACACAATTGGTTCAGTGGGGCGGTGCCCCAGAGGCCTTGACAGGGTACAATGAACCTCAGACGAGCCTATTATTTGTTCCATGGTGCCCCATGCACTATTGCACTCGTTGGACCTGTATAAGTGGCATTCGCTTAGAATGCACACTGCAAAAAAAACTGCACCCATGTGTATGAGTAAATGGTATATATGCAAACTTGTATGGTGTCCCGTGCAGAATTGTGCGTGCAGGGTTTGAATATACGTGCGCGACACTGCGTGCATTCACCCTGCTGGCCCTTCAGCGTCTCTCAGACAAATCCATGGCCGCCATGCAAAGCCCTTTCAATCCTTCATGCGAAATCATAATGAATTGTCGCTGGCCTTCCAACGTTAATTTTTTTTTAATTTTTCGAAATTTGAAAGTAATTTATAACGAAACTTTTTATTCCTACTGAGCTCAAGTTCTCAATTGAGATATTCAGGTTGGTTACATGTCAGGGAAGTCAGGGAAAGTCGAGTAGTTGTCAGAGAAAATAGATTTTTATGGTTTTAAAAAGATTTTTTCAAATAATTGTAAAGGATTTCATAGAATTTTAATAGATTTTAAAGATTTAAAGTGATTTTACGCATTTAAAAAGATTTAAAGTGATATACGAAATTTTTGCGAAATTTCAATAGTATTATTATTGATTTTAATACTTTTCTGTCAGGGAAATTGAAAAATTAAATCTTGAAAATACAATCATTTCATTTTATACAAAAAGTACTAAGAATAGACATCTTTTCATTCTGTAGACGTACTTATACTTGAAAAATAGATTCCAGTGCGTTAGCATCTGGCTCCAACTTTGATTCAAGGTCACTGTACTTTGAAGCAGACAATTTTCCTAAAATTGACTCCATTTGGTTGAGGAGATATATTTATTTGATGAAGTGGAGAGGGATGGAACTGCAGGATAAATAAAAGAATAATATAGAAGCAAAGAATTGTCTTGCAGGATGTTTTTGTTTTTCTAAATACTGTGTTGCATTTGGTCGTCATTGGAAGCCGGTGCATTGGGCATTGCACTCGTGGCTTCTCGAGGGCGGTCCCTCGAGTTGATGCACGCGGAATGCAGTCGATGTTGGCCGAGAAAAACCGAGAAGGACCGAATTGCGAGCTTGCAGAGTTGCAGCTGCAACGGTCATTGAGTTCGATGCACTCGTACATGCATGATTCTGCACGAATGACTAAGTCGACCCACCACACGAGAGAGGCGGCCTTGACCCGGCTCCACTAGGTGCATCGTACCTACACGATTCGACCCAGCTTTCATTTTGATCGAAAAAAATAGATGATCAAAATCTATCGTGAAAAAGAGGGAGAATCAGCTCGAAGCAAAAGTACTGATATGTACTTTTTCCGATTTTTTCTGATGAATCTTTTTGGGTACATTTGACAAATTTCCGATTTGCAGGACTTTATCTTAAAATAGATTTATGGCAGAGTTAATTTGAAACTACAGAAAATAAGCAATGAGTTTTAAATTCTTCTCGTTCAAATTAGGAGAATTTTGAATATTTCTGGATGTGTTTTTCAGTTTCTTTGATTACTTTTGAATTCGCCTTGAATTCTAGAATTCTATGGGATTCTTTTGTATTCTTTTGAATTTCATTGAAATACTTTTAATATTATTTAATTAATATAATTCTTTTTAATTCAACTGAAGATCTTGTTACTACTTTTCAATTCTTCCAACTTTTTTTATTTCTTCTGATTCCTTTTGCATTTACGTTGGTAAATTCAAATATTAATCTGAGAAACTGACATTTCTTTAAATATCTTATAAAAAATAAGTTAGTTTTACAGAATTTAGAACTTAATTTAAAAAATTCATATTTTTTTTAGTGCCAGGATTATCATGTTGGATTTTGGAACATAAGGAAATATAAGGAATATAAGGAAATAAAGGACTGCTAAGGACTTCAAAGGACCGCAAACTGAGGACAGCTGCTATAGAACCGCTTTTGATTCATCAAATAATAAGGTAGGATTCCAAACATCTCTGATTATTTCAGTTGAATATAAAAAAAAAATCTTTTTTGAACATTATACGTATCGAAAAGACGTTTAAAAAAATTGGATCTAAATCTGACATATAAATTCAAAGATTTTGTTCTTCAAACTTTATTAATGACTCACATATTCTTATATCGGATTTACACGAAGAACGCGATTCGCGTTTTCTGCTTCCCTTTCTTTTTTTATTTTACGTAATAAATAATGCAACGAAAACTTTTTCTCATAAAACCCACACATGGTAGAATCTTAATAAATAAGACCACGCACTTGAGCGCTATATATACGAATAAGTATCAGTATAAGAATGAGGAGGATAGAAAATATAAATTGACGTCAGTAAAAGTTCATGCGAAGCCGAAGGTCACAGAAAATTGAAAAACGTTTGCAATCGTATTCAAGATATCTCTTTTTTCTGCTGTCGTCTTCGGTCTAGTCGATAATTGTCGAGGATGGGGGGGGGGTTTGATATTGATTTATAGGCCTTTTTCTGTGCCAGTCTTAACAGCTCGATACTCGATTCATTGGTATGCAGGAAAAAACGGGAGAAGTTCAAGATGAGAGCAAATAAAATAGGGGATAAAATAAATCTAGAGTCGTCTGATCCCATAGGTCTTTTTCTACTGAACTCCACTACTCAAGTAGTGTAGGCCGGTTTCGGTCAGACGCTAACTAAACTCAATCACTTTGGGATTCATTTCTCATCTATCTCGTTTTTTAAGTTTAGGTTTTATTTGTATTTTAAATACAAAATGGGGAGGCAATCTTAAGTACGATAGATTCATTCATTCATTCGTTCGTTCATTAATTTATTCATTCATTTTTTCCACATTGAAGCTTCTTTTTTCGCTCTATCGATTTTTTGCTATCCTCGAAAATGAACCCTACAATCTTTCTAAATAACTGGAAATAATTTTCATATTGATATCCCTTTTCTATTCCTTTTTTCTAATCGAAAGGCAAAAATAATATTTGTTTCTCCATAAAAATAATTAAAGGTAATCTTGAAACTTATTTTTATCCCAACACTCTTCGGGTGCAGCTTATCTTGAAAAAAATATTAAATAACACAAGAAGCTGTCAATAATAGAATCGCTTGCTCTAAAATGAAAAGAAGCTCGGCTGATTTTCGTATCAGCGGAGCAGTTTTGTTAATCAGTTTTACGGTTTTATTTTATTTCTTTAAGCTTTTACGAAAGCTCATTGTCATTCATGGCTTAATAATATTCTTTCGAAATGATAAGGACTCGTTAATGGAGTTATTTACGCGCGAGCATAGTTCAAAGTGTGTTGTCCTCGGTGAGTTCAACGTCTGCCGGACGCAAGAGCAAGACAAAGACTATAAAGCCTCACCTCCTTAGGTGATCTATCTTTATAGAACGACAGAGTGTCATCGACACATTACAGAGGGTCTATCTATTGCAAAGGTCAACGCATCTATTGCGAATTATCATTGATTAAAAAAAAAAGAAAAAAAAATAACAAAACAGTAATTTCATCCGCTCAGTTTTTGCACAAGCAGAAATATATTACTGATTGTGAAGAAGTACGAGGTCTTGCTCTTTTTTATTACTTTCTTCTTTTCACGACTCAATTGACCCTACGACCTCACGGCGAGTTCCTGTGTCGTTGAATTCATTTGTGCAAATGTCCTTAAAGTATTATTAAAACGGAAGTTCGTCTCTTTCCGTAGTGTCTTTTTATATCGTAAAAAAAGCGTTTGGTGTTTAATTACTATGTTAAATCAAATATATTTCTGAGAAGACATCTAAATATAAATAAAAAACGAGCCAACAACTGAAAGTTTTTAGTGAGAGCAAAGCGAAAGTAGTGTAGATCTAAGAAATTGGGTGTTTGTCATTGAAAGCTTGTAAAGTAGACATTTAATGGAGATGAAAGTAAGAGTGGATCGTTCTAGATTTTTAAAAGCAGCAGCTGGAGCAAGGTTACTGTGACGAAGGCGAATATTCATTTGGGGGGAGTTCTTTCTGCATTCGACTTAGTTTTTTGGTTTTCCTTTGAGTATTTATATATTGAAGGAGGGATGTATTTCAGTCGGCGGGCACTGACGCTGCCACGCGGTGCAAAGCCTCTAATAACCTTGAACTGATGAACGCTCACTATCCAACAACGAACTAAGTTATTCTATTCCTGGCGGGCGTCGAACTTATATGTATGTAAACCAGGTATCAAGTACCGGTTTATGAATTGGAAAAAGCTTATCGGGCAAAGATCGACAGGTCTCAGAGTGGAAAAAGGTTACATGCACGTTATTGCAACGAGAATTGCACGTTTCTTTGACGCACTGAACATATGCTTGTTTGCATAACATTATAAGCGAAACTAACGAGAAAATGACGATGTTCCTTGATCAAAGAGATTAGAATACATTTTTTTTCAAAAATAATGTTATACAGTGTTTTTTAGGACGTGAAAGATGATTTGAAAAATTCATATTCCTATAAAAAAGTCGTTTTATGACACTCCTCGTTCTTTTTTTATATATTCGGATGAGGGAAGAAGTCGTCAAAGGACTTAGGGGTGATCCCCGAAAATTGCGGGAAAGATTCGTTGACCTTAGAGTTGATATAACATGGAAATAGATCATAGGCGTACTCAAGGGACAAGCGGCAATTTGAATTTAAAACTGCAAGTTTTTCGTTGAAATTATTAATTATAATAATGTTTCTCTTCAATGCTTGTGGGGAGCAAGGGATAAACGTGGAATTTCTCCCGCCTTTTGTCCTTTGTTTTCGAAGCATTGAAGAAAGACACACGACTTCAAGCTGAATCTGAGTCCCCACTTTATGTGTAAAATAAAGTTGTGTAGATGGGAAAATTTATGCTTTTAACAAAATGGTTATCGATTATTGAACATTCTCTGCTTTCTACGCTTATGAGGCAGACCTATTATTTAGCACGTCGGTTTCTATCGAGTCTCCCTCTTGATCGACCTCCCTCGAAAGAGACGACGGTCCAGGTTCAAGGACACTAGCACAATAGAGAAACAAAGCTTCTGATAATAGTAGAGGGAGAATCGCCGGTTCATTTAGTTTCGCGTTGGCATATCTCAAACACAATTTTATACAAAAGTCGTAACTTCAATATTCCCATTGTTGTCGGATTTCCAAATGGTTATTGGCCTTGAATTTATGCGTACTTTTAAAATTTGTCATGAGATTCTTTAGAATTCCATGAAATCTTTGAAAGAATATCTTTGTATAAATTCTCTTGAAATATTTCAGCGAAAAGTGTAAGTCTGTTCAATCAAATTTAGATCCTTTTTCGAAATTACAAGTTTTCCAGCATTAAATATGCGATTAATTAAGCTGGGAATAAATAATAAAAATAATGCTCATTCCCAAAAGGGGGCGCTTCTCGACAGAACAAAGACTGTCTGCGGAAAGTCGAGCATAATGTCTCTGCTTTTGGAATGGGGTCGTACACCCTTCCTTCTATCTTTTTGTTCCTACGTGTTTAAAAGATGTTTAACATGCCGCGAGTGGATAAAAAAACAAGGCCACAATATTTAATATTCTTCAATGATTTTTCTTCAAGTTTTAATTCTTCTTAAATGGTAACATTTTCAATCTATTTCTTTCTTATATATATGTAAGATAAACGATCAAAAAATATACTTCTTATCGACTCTTATTCTTGTGGGGGAAAATCTATTGTGGAAAGCAGGGAAAAGTTATCAGAAATAATTCGAAGTATAAAAAGAAAGTAAAAAATGTAAATCTTTCAACTCGATAGAAAGAAACATTACATTTTTTATTTCTCTATGTTTACCGTCTGAAGCATTATAGACGCGATTTAATGTTTACGTGCATCCTCGAGGAAGAGACAGAATTATAGATGTTACATATATACACCAACATACATCTTTAGCGGGGGTGGCTACGGGTATTATACAGAAGGGAGGCAGACATTGCACTTTATTCCACCCATCGTCACTTTGTTCTTCTCTTTTCTGCCTGCCAACGAATATTTTCCCTTGGCCGAAGCGAAAATCTGAGCTAGGGGTAGTTGTCAAGTTCAAGCTTATGCTTTGGCGATAAAACCTTTGTCTGGAAAAAAATTTCAGTTTTTTTATTTCAAATGAAACTCTTTTCCATTGTGTTATTATAATTTATTTTTAGTCAGAGGTCACTAATTTTTATAAAGCTTCACGAATCATATAATCGCCGCTATAATAAATAATAATACAAAGGAATTTACTAAGAAATTCTTGAGTTGTGTTTAATGACTGTGAAAGCAAAACGGCTTCCAAGAGCAGTTCACTATTATACCCTACAGTGTCAATTGACAGGAAAAGGATGAGAAGTTTGCACTAGACCTAGAGAAAAACACTCTACCGGGAGAGCACGTAAAATTAGAAAGAACGTTCAACTCGGCGCTTGAACCGAAGCCAAGAAAGAGTCTGTCGTTTTGCTTGTTTTATTTATCCCTGAAGACTAGTCTATATAGTGTATTGCAGCAGCCAGGATGGCACCAATGCCCCCGATCTTATCCTCGAATTCACTCTGAATTTTATCATATTGGCAGAAAAAATCAGCATCACACTTTCGCTTTGACAATTGACCTAAGAATTATTATTACTTTTTTAAATTATACTTTTTCTTTAATTATATTTTTTATTATACCTTTTTTAAAGGTTTTTTCTCTTCTTTTGCTAAAAAAAATTCAGAGGATTCTAAACAACTTCAAATCAAAGGATTTAAATATGTTTTAGGGGATTTTAAAACCTTGGAAATATTTTTGAATTACTCAAAATCCAATGAAATCTCATGAAATATCTTCACAGTACTGAAAATCTAATAAAACTTCGCAAAATCCGATAAAATCTCTCAAACATTCATAAAATTACATAAAATTTCATGAAATATCTTTAAACCCTTTAACATGACTTAAAATCGCATGAAATCCCATGAAACCTCATTAAATCTCTTAATATTCCTGAAAATTTAACAGAATTTCGTAAAATCCCTTAAATTACTTAAAATATATCTAAAAATCCAAAAAATATCATTAGATCCGTTCAATTTCTTTAAAGTCCTTAAAATTAGTTATATATTATATTATATATCTGAAAATTCAATGAAACTTTTTTGAGAGCAATCGTTTTAACAATGAAAATAATCTAAAGATTTTAATTTCTCTAAAATTCTTTAAAATCTCATGAAAGTCCAAAATCCCTTAACATTATTTAAAATCCTATGAAATTCGGTAGATTCACACAATTCGTGCAATTTCCAGAAAACCATCATATTGTCGACATAGTTATTCTTACTATACAAATTCTTGAGGTTTGATATAATATTAATGTTTTAGGGATTCTAAAAAATGAAATTTTGCATCAGTCATCAGTAATTACTTAATGCAACTCTCTCTTTCTCTCTCTCTCTTTATCTCTTAAATATTGAGAATAATCTCCTACTTTTTAATCATCAAAATGACTTTCCTGACGAAAAAATTGATTGCTTTGTCCTAGGGGTATATTTTACAATATATGGCGATGACGCTGAAGTAAAGTTGTGCGTGTGGCGTTGTGTTCACTTGTGTGGCTTCGGTGCACTCTGCGAACTGCATTTCTCGCGGAAGGGGTTTCGTCTGACAGAGTGAAGAACTCGAGAGGCAAGGCTTTTGAATGTCAATGTCCCTTTGTCTCCGCCGTCGTTGGGTTTCGTCGCCGACGAATTTGATGGTGTGGGTAATGGGTGAGAGTGCACGTCGTGAATTTGTCTCTTCTTTCCTCTGTGCGAAGTCCTTTTCTTTTATACGAATCCGCAGCGTTTTGTCGCAGGGCACCCATCTTTGCCAAATTGCAAGCCGACGAAAGGGTTCTCTCCAAAATCCATTGTGCATGCACAACACGCATGGCACGTATTTCTGTTTGCGATAAGGTAGCTTTCTTCAAAAGAAATCCGTCTGCACAATTATCTCTATCAGTTATTCAGTAAAAAATGGTAATAGTCAGTTGTCTGAATATATTTTATACATCAGTAAGATTTAGACTCTTTCCGACTTGAACAAAATGATATTTGCGCATTCTTGGCTATAACTCACTATTTTTTTAACTAAATCCCAGAAAAAAACTCGTTAATCAATATTATAAGACAGCGAAGGTTACACGAGATCTTGAGGAGGGGGTAGAACGCATAAAGTTGGCAAATGCAGTGTGGCTATAAGTGTGTAAGTGTGTATAAACAGAAGAATTGAGAAAGAGGTTGCAAAGGAGGGATTGCACTCCGACCCTTAGTCTGGCTTCTGTTATATCTGGGTGGTTGGTGGTTGTAGAAGGAGGGAGGCTCTAGGGTAGAAGGTAGAGGAGGTTGAGGTCGTCGGGCCCGCGGGAACGAGGCATTGACCTCCAGTGAGTTAGGATGTCTGCCGGTATTGATTCGGTGCTGCTGTGGTGCAGCAAACTCGGGGGTGGCAAAATAGGAATACGGGAGTACCAGGATGCCATAGAGAGGGTTGCCTAACTACTGTGCTACACACTCATAGAGAGAGAAACAACTTCAAAAACTAAGAAGAGTGAAAGAGAGAGTTGCAGAGGGACAAAGGGTTGAGAGGGGAGACACAGAGGGTGCAACGTACTGGGGCAAACTTTCCTCACGGAACCAGACTCGCCCTCTGCTCCCCCCAAGCCCCTGAAAGTTACCCCTCTCGCTCACACAGTCTCTTTCTCCTACTTGCGACGACCAAAAAGGAACCACCTCGCAGACGGGGTGGTTGCCAGCTTGAAAGAGCTATTGACTAGCAGAAAGGATAGACCATCCTCGAAAAGAAGCTTCGCAAAATGTTAGCGGTGACTTTCAGTGGAAAAAATTAGCCAGACATCTTTTGCGGGACGTCCGTTTTTCTTAATGAGGTCAATACTCTGAGGGAAATTTATAAGAATGGAATTGTTGTTTTCCATTTTTCCCCTCCTGTGGATATGTTTCTGACTTAAATTTTAAGAGAATATTTCATTTTTATTATCCATTTGAACATCCTTTCGACATTAGAGGACATGAGTATTTCTATTTTGTTAGTCAAATATGTAAGTTATGTTTTATAGGATGTAAATTCAGAAGCAGTATAGTTTTATAGCTTGTTGGGTGTTAGTAAGTTTTGAGATATGACTTCGCTGTAAAATTTATGATGCGTGTACGCCGTGTGTAGGTTGCAGTAAAAATGACTGTATATAACAATAACTTCCACTTTTGATGTAAAACGATGACATGCATGTTTTTATATATTGTTACTAGTTTTTGCCAATTTTTTCATTGATTTATCGAAAGTATCGATTTTATTTCCGCCGAATGTTTCGGGGAAGATTTTAAAATTCGCAGAGTGCTGGTAGAGGAAATACAACTAGAAAGGGATGCAAAGAGGGAGCAACGCATGGAGGCACTGGGGCGAACTTTCGCTCTATCGAATTCTGTCACTATGTCGCAATTTCTTCTAATTGTTAGTTATCGCCGACTTAAACTTCAGTGAAAACATATGGATCGAAGCTTTTTTTTTCTTTAGAAATTTTTGCATCGTATTGTAGTCAGTAGAAAGAAACATTTTGACACAATCACAATAGGCAATTGGATTCCTCTTAATATGTTGAAGCGATATTTCACCAAAAAGTGAATCAGTGTGCTGAAATCCTATTTACGTAAAGCCATTTTTCTACCGAGAAACCGACGAATTAGGAAGGGAAGTAGCAAGAGGGTCGATCCCTTATATTACTGACAAAATATAATCTCCGAGCCATAGAAGTTGTAGTCGTTCAGGAAACGGTGCCAACGACTGTCTGGCCCCAAACTCCGGTTCCTAAAGACCAGCGAACTCGTCCTCAGAAATTCTGCTGTGATATACTAGATATCTTGAACAGGATATAATCGGTCCTTTACGATTCAAGTTGTCCTTTTATTCTGTCAGATTCTGCTAACCAGTTCAGAAAACATCCCAGTAATCCGCTTACATCGTAGCTGTTTAAAAAACAATCATTTTTTAAAAAGGCTACGTGTCAAAATCATATGTACACCTGTTTTTAGATGATTGCTTAAATTTTCCCTTAACTTTATATATTTATATCAGAGAATAGTAGTTATATCGCATTTATAGTCCCCGTTTGCTCTAAACAATTAGTCGTTTACACAGACGCCCTTCACAGACCAACATCTTTTTTGTTCCTTTTTCTCTTTTGCCCTTGGCTATACTTCTTTCTGTCCTTTTTCCTACTTCTCTCATCACTCTTATATGATTCAGACTTTGTTATACTCGCGACTAACATGCCAAGCTATCAAGGCATTGTAGAGTGACACCACTACCAACTTAGAAAGCCATTACTCTCTCCAAGCTATCTCAAGTGCAATGCCTTTTGTCGCAATGCAACTCAAGTGTCACGGAGCAATAAAAACTAGTCTAAAAATCGTAAGGATTACGCTTAAACGACGACAATAATACGTTTTGCAATTATTGTCATAATGATTGAACATTAGAGATTAGACAATATATTTTCAACTCTCTCTTTCAAATCGAAATCTACATTTTTCATTCTTCCATTTGAGAAACTATTATAAGTTAATTTATCTAAATTTTAAATACTGCAAAAAAGAAAATAATACTGGAATAAAATCTGACAGAGGACGGATTGAATCACTGAAAATGTCAGCCACATTATTTCCCAGAGGGTTCACTCGCTTCCAAATAGTCTCGTGAATTTCGATTCAACGGAGTCAATCTTCTGGAAGATTTATTTGCCGAATCTATTCCTAGATTTAATAGATTTTCATTTCGAATCAATATTTTTAACTTAATAATCAAAAAATAGATCTATGATGTTAATTAAAATTAGCAAACACTCTCAGACTTTACTCCCGACTGATTCAGGTCGTTGTACTTCACCTTCATCGTCATCAGTGTGAAGAGCATCCATTTTTACTCTAATTCGATAACGTCTGAGGTTGCCATTCGTGCGTGATACCGTACCGCGATTTGCGCCTAACGAATCCAATTACTTACTAATTACTATCGCGATATGTTTTATTGTGATGGTAGAGGTGCGAGTGAGGGTGGATTCAAGAAAAAAAAAGGATGGGGAAGTCCCCGATCCGTTCGCCTCAGTGAGCATGAAGTGTGCAATTAGTCTGTCTCACGAAGGCACTTGTACTTCAGAAAAGTGCGTTGCACACTGATATGCAGCAGCCCAACGGCGCTCATCCAAGTTTTTCACTTTCTTTTGTGCTGGTCGCTGACTGATAAATAATTAATCAGTCGAGTGCTCAAGACGCAAAACGATTATCAACTTAAATGATCGAACCAAGATTATCCTAAAAGGTTTAGAAGGATTTTCAATTATCGAGTTGATTTTTCGTATCCTTTTCTGAGAAATGGATTTTTTAATCTCTGGGTACTTCAATAATTAATTATTCACGAGTCATTCAAATGAAAAGGTTTCCAGCTTCGATATTTTTTTTATTTTATCTTCTTTTTATTCTATTTAGAATATGTATTTTCGATTTATATTTGCCACTTCAGTCTGTGATTAAAAATAAGTTTAGCCCGTGTAAATAAATTTAAAATTGCCTGATCACTAGACACCCTGAAATACGAACCTTGTTCTGAGAAACGTGCAGCTCGATATTGTCAACTATACATATATTGCGATATTTCGTTGAATTCCCCCGACTTAATGACCCCGTGACTGCAACAGCCAGTCGGGTGAAACGTGAAATGTTCACGTATGGCGTGTTGCATATTGTATGTGCAAAACCATTCTTTACCTATTATACCTATACCACATCATAATTGAACTTCCCGAATCGATCCAGTCTGAAACTTGAAATTATAGCTTTCACTAAAAAGTATTCTAAGAAAAATTGGTCCCAGCTTAAAAGTATTTTTTTAAAGATACTTTTTTCAATAAGTTTTTCAGGCAGCTTTTCTTTTGTGGTCTTGTTTAAATCAAGCTTTGGGCATAATGGCAGGTGAAGTAACGAATCCAACTCTTAACGCACCCGGAGTGGTTGCGTTACGGATTGTTAGAAGTTGAGTTGACTCTAAGATGAAAAAGTTTTAGTATCTAAATCTAAAAGCACAATCTTGTAAGGCGACTAACTGCGTTGATCCTAAGTATCCAAAGGTTTCACCAAAGTCCATCCTTGCTCTCATTTTTCTCCATAAAAAAAATCAAAATGGTCCTGGAAAAACATTACTATCTCTCGGGAGAGGCAAAAGGATCTCTATTGTCTAGAAAAATTATTGTTATAGCGAAACCTCACAAATAAGGTTTCATTTGGAATAAAAAGAAACAGTTACAAGAATATGAGCAAAATTATCGAGAAAAATAAAAATGTAGAATAAATAATCCCATAGTAGGATTACGTGTATATTTTTACTCGATTATGTAGATCTCATTACGCTAATGATGTATACAGTTAAGCAGTAAAAAGTGTCTTTCTTCTGATCCCCTATTGTGTAGGCGTGTATCCCATTTTCACGCCATTATCTCGACAATTGAGGGGACCGGAACAGAATTGAGACCCGCACTTATCGCAATTCTTCTCGATAAAAATTCCTTTCTCGAAGTTGATCGAAAAAAATAGAAGGTGGTCTCTAGACTTGTAAACGTTACCATAATACGGACGGGGCAACAAATCGTTGCAGTGTCTATTATGTCGTTCATTTTTGTGGTCTCATATATTCGAAGGCAAGGGTGAAAAATGCCTTTCATCCAGCAATATATTGAAAGCGGTGAAATCATTTTTCTTCCGAATTTATCTCTTGGCAAGAAATAATCTTTCTTTTGAATATTTTGTGCGCTTAATCCCTTTATAAAATTGGATTCCGTCTGCAAATAGTTTGGAAGAGAGTGGTTTGGAAAAAAAAAATAAAATTTTCGAAGGTATTAAATGATTTAGTCTGCTCTTCTTTGTCTCGATGAATCACTTCCCTTTCTACTTATCGCATTGACTAACCCCCGAAGAGATGGAGAAAGGAATGGTGAAAGAGAGAGAGACAGTGAGTGAGTGAGGGAGGAAGGAGGGTGAGATGTGGGGTATTTCTCTCTGCAAGTATTCTTGGGCCACGAAGTTGAGCCAAGCAGTGCAGGGTAGAGTAGGGTCGAGTTTAGTGGAGGTTCATCCGTGGACAAGTTGGTTTTTGCTCGGTTTCGATGTGAGGGTGCAGACAGGAAGGGGGACGAACAACCCCTGTCGTCTGGCGCAAAGGCGTAATGCACAACGCACCCTTCTGGTAACCGGGTCAGACTTTGCTTAGACCTGCGTTTCGTATTTTCAGCACCTGCAGTCTGTATGCAAATTCCAAAGCTCTTATAACCCCCACTAATGCATTTTAGAACCCTTAAACCCATTTTCTAATCTCCCCATTCCAAACTTATTTTCCCATCTTCTTTTCCAATCATTTTTTTCAAAGTTCTTTTTCAAACTTCTCACGTTCTCAACCTGCCCACATTACCATAAATGCAAATAAGTATCAAATAACTTTAATCAGTCATTTCTAACTAATTAAGATACAGAGAGGTTTTATTTTAGAACTTGTTGCGAATTTGAGATAAGGTGACGTAAGTCATTATCTAAAATATTTAGAATATCATTGAACTTGGAAAAGACGGTTTCGCGCACTTGGTGAAGTTTCAAGACCAAGAAGCGAATTTCCTCAAGAATCGATTTCAGTCTCCCCAGTAGCCTGACGAGAAACACTTGCATTTCGCCCCTCTTTCCCAACCCCGCATAACCACCCCCATATTGTTGGTTGAGGGTTGGTCGTCGCGACGACACGAGATCCGCGAATGCGCGCGCAACTCGATGCAGTGGAGGTTATCCACCTGAAAGGTCGGGGTCACACACCGACTCGTAGGAGGTGAGATTCTAGGGGCGGGGGGGATATACAGGGGAGTGTATTACCATAGCAACCCCCACACGCAGCCAAGGCTAGACTTCCGGTCCTCGACGTGTACTGAGAGCATGCCTTAGTGTGAGTGAGTGTATGAAGCCAATGGGGGTGGGGGGTGGGTTAGGGAAGAGGTGGATTTGACGGTCCGCGCAAATAGCGATTCCGCGAATTCTTTTTCCGCGTTCAGCCGTCCCTGCTTCCCAGAACTTGAGTTATTTGCGATCAATAGACCTTAACACACTGGATATTAAGTGGGGAATATGGGGGTCGAGATTTTACCCCCCCTTCCGACATTTTTTTTAAATTTAAATTTTATTTTTATACACGATTTATATAAACCTCAAAGAATAATATCAATATTTTATTGTCCCTGTAAAATATTGCGAGAATCTTTAGAAATCCTTCTTTTCATCCCCTAAAGGTAAATCATGTATTTTTCAATGTAAAATTGACTCGATTTCTAAGAAAAAAATCTCTTTTCCACTTTTATAGCAGAAACAATAATTTAAGGTTTTAGCACAGTGGAAATTTTAATTGTTCAAAATTAGACGTAAGAAATTGTAGACCAATGACTTTGTGCGAAAGATATGCACTTTTGTGCAATATGTGTTGACTAAGAACACATTAGTTTTATTATCTATGCACGCCATCACCTGCAACCCTCCTGAAACTTTAGTTTCGATAAGCCACCACAACTCTTGCAAATTTTATAGTATGTGCTTTTTGCAATGGTAATTTCGTGGACAACAATGGATAAACTTGAAAAAATGGAAAACTGTATTATTATAAATTGCTTTTTATAAATTTATAATATTATAAATTGCCTGCTTTGAAAGTATTATTATTATCTAAAAATATTACTCATATTCTATTCTCATTTTTTGATATTTATGCGTAATATTTGTTTGTAATATTATAATACTCCATATTTCAGTTTTAAACAACCTTAAACTTTAAACCTATTGTAATGCTAACTGCCTTTTATGATTATTCTCACACATTGTACAAAGGGAGGGTAAAGGTGATCTTTTTCACTTGGGCAACGTCAATAGAATACGTTTCACGGAGTTCATTATTTTCGGCTTTTCAAATATTTAAAAGCTGCAGTTCGTGCGTGTCATCATGCCCTCGTAAAAAACTTATCCATTACTATTTGATATTTTATATTTCAGTTCTTCCCAGAAAAGAGTAAACAAGCTTAAAAAGTGAATTAACTTCCCACTTTATTTTCATTTCTCATCACAATATTTTCGGGGAAAAGTTGCAAAAACAAACTGCTTTCACTTGAGTTGTGTCATTCGAAGCATTATTAACATTATCGAACCCGAAATAAGCATGACGTAGATACTGAATATACGCATAATCTCTTCTATACGTGCAGTCGACAAGAGTGTCATCTTTAAAAACATTGCTAAGCCTTTCACACATCAATCTTTTTCTAAAAGTCAGCTTTTTGATTTAATTATGATATTATTACTGTCGTAGAAAAAGTTATCCATCCATGAAAATGTACTATTCATTTTAATTCCTGCATTGTATTGATTGTGAGATAGGACAAAACTCAGTGTTTCATTCTGAAAGGGAGTGGAACGAAAATTGCTCTATAATGCTTACTTACTTGTAGAATGACGTCATTTCCGGCTACTCATTCGAGGGAAAGTTATTTTTGGGCTCCCGACCTATCCAAAATTCGTCTACGGCTTTCTCGCTCATAATTCTGATCCCCCTATAGGGGATATGGGGGATATAGGAGGATCAGAATTTCTATGGTTGAGTAATCTCCCCCATGGCTATGTTCCACAATTTTACCAAATGGATTTTACCACCTCTCTTGGTATTAACATAACAACCTACACATATTAAGACAAAAGTTGCTCAATTTTTCAATAGTTAAATTTCTAATCAGATCATATTTTGCGGTTGATTTAGGCACTAAAAACAGTAATTTTGAGAAAAACGATACACGTTTTCTCTTGAGATGCAGAATGTAGAGTTGATGCGTTCAAAGATCATTTGTTTGCTTGTCTTAAGTGTTTGTATAACGAACATAACGAAGCTAAAGACCTTGGCTGCTCCAGGAGTCGACGTTCGCATCACTTTATTTACGCCATATGCGTGCGTGACGTGTCACTTCTCAGACCCTGACCTTACCAATTTTTCTACTATTGCATGTACTGCAATAGAGGCCCAAAGAATCTAGTTTTGTAATTTTAAATGATACCATCAGGTAGGGAATAATTCAATGGAGATTTCCAAAACAGCTTTTAAGATAATAAAGTCATTTAGGTCTTATCAGTGTAAAAGAATCGAGCATTCTGTTTTAGTTGAATAATTAATACCACAAAGTAACGAAAGTGGAATCTACATTTTAATGAAATTATTAAAACTTGTGGAAACAATGTTGGCAATGCATTTACTTCAACGTAATTTAAAACGATATTAATCGCATTCTTGCGATAATGAAAATCTTCATCGCTTGTTATTAGTATTACTTATTACGTGGAAATAATTCATCGAATAATAATAAGACAAGGTCTTTTTATGCCGAGTGTGAGTAAAATGACGTTTTTCTCCTCGGTCGAAAAGTATTTTTTTTTGTTATTGCTTAAACTGCCTGCAGTTTGTGCAATGTACTTTGCCAAGACAATATTAAGTTTCTGGCCTGTTTTTCTCTCGCAGCGACAAAATCAACATTGATAAATGGTTCAATGTCATGTAAGAAGACATTTAAAGAAAGATATAAAGATTTGGAGAAGAGGGGCGTAAGAAAAAGTGATAGCACTTATCTTGCAGCCTATTTCGGAGAACTCGACTTTAATGGCAATAAATCAATAAATTAAAAGCGTGATCACATTTGTCCTAGGTCATTAACTGTTGTGTTACGTGTGGCCAGAAATCATTATTTTTTAAAGTATATCGAATAAAGATAAGACGAATTTCCTTCACAACGATGCAATAGATTATTGATTTTATATTTTTAATTTATATGGTCTCAATTTAAAAGAAGTTATAATTGCTCCAAGTCGCATCTTTACTTTATTGTGATAAAGATAAATTTTTCGTATTCTTAAGTACTTTTTATACGACTATAGTCGTATATAAAATACTGAAGAATACGAATTTTTAATTTTCAAAAAAAGTGATCTCAATAGTTTTTTAAATGCTCTAACTTTTTTTTTTTATCCAAAATGGGTGCTCAAATTTTACACAAATTTAATAACTTCTCTGATGAGAATGTAAAAATACGAGTGTAAGGATGAGAAGCATTATTTAAACCGCATTGATGTCTGAAGATATCATATCAGAAGGGTGTCCTCTAGTCGACCGAGCCCCGTTTCAATCTTAACTCCAATTATCTGAGCTGATAGCTTCAGCTTACAAATGTCTGCTTGTAGTGATAAATCCTCTTTTGATGCCTTATGAAAACTCGAGTTTTAATTTTGAGGTCATTGATATTTAATCATTTTTTTAAAGGCAATTGGGGGCCAACCATAAATTTTTTTTAGGGGGAAGAAGGAGAGGAAATATATTATGATCAATTATATGAGAAAGGGATAAATAGAAAATGTTTTATGACATTTTTTCAAATATCACGATCGAGATTTCAAATAATTTTAGGGGTTTAAAAAATTTTACGGAATTTCAAAGGTTTAGTCTTTGGGTTGTTTTATAAATAACAGTTTTCAATTTTATAATTTTAACTTGTGATAATTGAAGAGAAAATGATCGTAGTTTAAATAATCTTTAGTGATTCAGAACCAATTACCATTCATTAGCATGAGTTACAATTTGTTCTATCTCTTGCTGTTTTCGAAAGAAATATATTGCAAATCTCAAGTAATTTAATGAGATACTTAGCACTGAGCATGTTTGCTTCAATTAATAATACCTAATGATAATTTAATTGCGAAAGGCCATGATTTTGCTGAGTTATTTACTACTCGATCAGTATATTATAATTTAATTATATCAACTCTCGATTCTTTTCGAAGGAGAAAGTTTAATATTGTTCTGACATTTTAAAAAAGAAATATTTGGTTTTGTCTTTTCTAAGGAACTTACTCGAAAAAAGTTTCCATAAATTCCGATTTTTCAATTGCTTTATGATAAAGACAAACAAATTCCAATAAATTTTATCGTGCACGTTCTTGGGCCAATGACCTCGATGTCTCTTGAAATTTTTTAACTTGAGAAACGTCTTATCTAAAAATTCTGCTTTATTTGTTCAAATACAACTTGCAAATCTATAAAAAAAAGGAAAAAATAAAAAATAAAGAAAGACTAAATATTCATCATTAGTATAGCAATAATATGTGTTAAAACCTTCTTATCTCTGTTTAAACGTTGAGTTAAATGAGAACAGTTGTTAATTCTCCTTATGCATATATTGGAGTCTAGACCAGTCAAAGAAGGGCGAAGGGTAGAATCGGTTGTTAGCAAAGGGCTCCAAACAAAGACCGGTTTTCGAATGAAGGTCACTGGTTCAACTGCGTAGTGTTCCGATTGTATACAAATACATATGAAAAGGTCAAAACCGTTTCGCTTCCTTTGAGTCATAGCATAATCTACAAGTCGTAAGAAACTTCATGTCATACCGAGTGTTATACGTATGTAACGAATCTAGTCACTTCTTTAAACGTGTTTACGTTTACTTTCATCGAGTTTCCAAATAGAGATCTGCGTACAGGCCCGATCACTCTTCCTTTCATTCTCCAGTTAAGGTGAAAGCGTTTTTCACTTGTACTTTCGTTCAGTCTTGGTTCAAGGCCGAAAATACTCTCCAGACACACTCTCGATTTCTAGCGAGAGTGAAAAGGAGAAAGTAGACTCGGTTATTTATTTTGGATGTGGGGCAAGACATCATTACCTACTGAGCTGTCTTACTGACCTTAAAAGAGAAGGTCAATATTTCCTATTACCTTCTTCAATATTTCAACCGCAAAGGTTTACTTCTTTCTTCTCCCATCTTTCCTATTCTTTTTATTCCTTATTTTGTCATATATTTGTTATTTTCGATTCGTTATCTAATCCTTAATGACCTGTCATTAGAGTACGATTTAAATAGAATGCAAAGAGGGGAAAGGTAGAATCTTCAGAAAATCATGAAATGATTACCTTACACAAATAAACATAAAATCAAACATGAAGCAAATCTGCTTCGCCAAATATTCACCTTGGGTACCAGATTATTTCCAGGCTTTTTTGCTCTTTCTCTCATTTAGCGAAGAACGTCGCATCGCCTTGCAGCAATAGGATTAAATTGGTTATCAGAGTGATGCGGGTTTGAGATATAATTGGGCAAAAAGGAAAGTCTTGCAAATTGGAGCGGCCTTAAACTTGGCCCTCGACTTGGTCCTACCGAAGGTTAGCCCAGCGAAGGCTGAGTTCGATGTCCTGAGTTCAAGGTCACCTTCTTCGAAAAAGAAGGGACGACTTGGGCCTGTTGGAGTGACTTTCGTTTGTAGTGGCGAAATTCTGCCAATCGTGAACCACCAATGAAAGTATAGCGAGAGCGAGAGTTTTAGAAACCGGACGGACTGGAGACCGGGGTCGAGATCATGGAAACTCTACCCAGCGGACCATTCAACTTTCCTCAGTGCTTTCTCACTCTCGCGAAACCTATTCTAGTTAATTACAAAACAATGAAATTGCTGAACATGCGTGCATAACGACAATGCACTTTATTTAGCTCATTTACATTTTAAAAGCAGAACTGAAACGATTCAGAGATTTGCGAATGGATTTATGGGTTGAAATCTTCGATTTTTCAAGAAAATTCAAAAATTTGTTATGCCAATCTTGGAGGGCATTCAAAAAGCAATGTTTTTCATCTTTTGAATTTTTTTCATATTGTGCATTGTTCAATATTTAGGTTTCGCTATAAAATCCTGTTCCAAATTTTTTTGGAATATGTTCATTGAATTATTTTCATGTCCAATTACGTGACATCCTTTGAGGAAATTGCCCGTTGTTAATCTCCTTAATTACTTGTTTTGTTGATAAATGCAAAGATTAGATTGCTCTATAGTTGAACAAACAAAGAAAATGACGAAAATTGCATTCTTCTTGATTATCAATATTTTTAAGCATCATTTGCATTGCTCTGATAAACTTTTGTTTAAAATCCTTCGAAACTTGCTTCAAGGATTTAAGAAAATCAATAAAACACTCGGTACTTTTATTTTATAAAATTGACTAAAGAGAGGATAAACCGGATCCAAAACTGACCTTCTAAAACTATCTGCATGACAAAGTTTAACGGTATTTCTTCAAATAAAAACGAATGTGGTCATATTTATTCAGACACGGAAATAGACAGTGACGTATTATTGACAAGATTCTTACCTTCGATAAAATAAAAGTTAAGGAATTATATAAGAAAGTACCTACTTAATTGGAAACGATCTTAAACTTAATAATATATAAATTGCCTCTGTGTTTTTATTTCTTACATTATAATAACAATAACGATGTAAATAATAATAAATGGAGAATGCTTTTATTGTTTACGGATTTATGAAGTGGTTATACCAGAAATAGCATCCTGACCCAGAGAATTACTTTGTGGTAAATTGAGTGACTGGAGTTTATATATCGACATTGACTCTACGAACAAGGAAGGCTTTCTCGCTGGCCTTGAGCTCGAACCCTGAAGCAACTTGAACTTGAACCATTACCACACGTTCTTTCGTTCAACATCGCATACAGCTTGTTAGTTGCATTTTACTAAACTTATGCAACAAGTACGTCCAATCATTTGTTATTCTTCACAATGGCAGTGCAGTCGAAAAACTCGATTTATCAGCTGCAGCTTCCCTTCATTTTTATGATAATTCTTTCTCTTCTTTCACTAGGCTGTTATAATTATTATCTTATCTAATTAGGGAGCGTTTTATTTGACCTTTTTTCCTATCTCGCATTGTTAGACTCAAAAATTAAATCAAAAATATTCCAACACCATTTTCCCTACTTAAAAAACAAACTATGCCTTCTACCACTAAGATCATCTCAAAAATTGTCAAAATGCTCTAACTTCTTGAATTTTTGTCCAGAATAACTGGCTTACGAACTAGACCTTTATTCTTTCTTTCAAAAGTTAAAAACATGTTTTTCGAGTTTTTTAAATGAAAATGTAAAAATACTTAAACTTTCTATTTAATCCCTGATTTTTGTTAGATTCATAGAATCCCCATTAAATTCCTTAACAACTTTCTGTAATTCCTTGAAATTCTTTAAAGTGCATTAATATCTTTAGAAACACCTTGAAATATCGTAAAATCTCTTAACATTTCTTTTCCCTCTCACAACATCGTTAAAACCTCTTAAAATCTTTTGAAATGTCTGAGATTTAATTAATGGTTGTTGAAGTTTCTAGTTCAAAGTTACAAAAATAGATGAGAACACGGTCGGAATTTCAAAAATAGGAAAAGCACACGAAGACCACCATCGCGTGTAGGCTGAAGTATTTCTCACTCGTACCAATCATTTGCTTCTATCTATCTTCTCTCTTTGGATCTCTGATGCTTATTTACATCTTTGTCACATGCTCACTCTCCCCACTTTAAAACTATTATTCAAGCTCGTTATCTGTTCCCCTCTTCTTCCTTCACATTCCCCTCACTTGTTTTTCTCTATTCTAACTCATGCATCCCTAACCTCATACAACAAAAGTTGCGTCGAGCTTCGATCCAGACCAGACTGCAACCAGCCACGCTACAGCCAGACCGGTTTCAATGATCCAAGCCTATTTAGGTCTACAAATACCAAGTCTTATGTGATATCACGCGCTGATGATGTGTCTTATCGCGACAGTTCGAGAGGAAATGTTTTACATTTTTTTAGAGCAGTTTTGTTTGGGAATTAAGGCAGGAAGTTTGCTTTTAAGTAGGCGTAAAAATTAATTGCAATTTTAATTAATCTTTCTCAGTTTTAGTTATTGTTATTCAAGTATTTGAAAGATTTCGAAAGTTTTAACCGAAATTGTATATTGACTATTTTAAAAAGGTTTTAAAGTATTTCTTCGGTATTTCTGAAGATGTTAAGGAATTGCAAGGGATTTCAAGGGATTAAAAATGATTTAGAAGTATTTGAAGTGCTTTAAAACAATTTTAAGTTTATAGAAATTTCAGGGTATTCCAAAACATTTTAAAAAGTTTTAACTTTTCAAGCATTTTTAATTCCTAAGGACTAACTTGAACTTTTCATCTATTTTTGAATTTTACCCTTGACTGCGACATAAAAAGTATGGAACCACTGCGTACATTTTTCAGCTTCGTATACACTGAGTATTTCTAGAAGAGGAGGGGCTTCTTGAAAAAGGAAACCTATTATTGGAGTCTGGAAATTAATTTTTGTCTTCGCTCCCGTAAATGTAAACTCGAGTCGAGTATCCTGCCACTGAAATTCTTGTGGTTTTTGTCATTTGGGAGCAGAGGAAAAATACTGGGTCGGAGATGTAATATCGGTTTCGAGCCTAACATAGCTTGGGGACGATTAGAAGCGAGGGTTGTGCGTCGCTCCCTTTTTAGGAGACCTTGACCCCCTATATTCGACCTAGAACATCCGTTTCGTCTCGTTTCCCAAACCCGGACTAGGACTAGGATGATGTTCAAAAGGCTTCATTTCTCTCTAATTCAATATTATATTTCGAAAGATTTCACGCCTCTTTTAACGTGGTACAAAATTACGTTATTGAATTTCGAGGTTTCATCTCGAATTTTTCATTTTATGCAACAAGTTTTAAAATTAAACATTTTTTGACTATTATAATATTATATTTGTTGAGTAAGATGAATTTGAACTTTGATGTTGAAGTTTGGATCCAACACCCTTAATCTAATAAATTAATTAAATTAATCTAGAATAATTTTAATAAAGTAAGATACTTCAAAATTTCAATTATAATAATTCACGTTGGGAACTAATTTTTGCAACATTTTTTGTTTCAGGTAAACAGTTTTGGATATTAATTCTTCAATGATGGGGAAAGAAAACCGAATATTGGTAACTATTTCTAAAATTAATTGCTTGAAATTTGAAATCGATTGAAATCACTTCAAATCCCTTAGAAACTATTTAAACCTCTTAAAATGTTATGAGACAATTTAAAAAGACCCTAAAACTTTTTAAATTCATGTGAAGTCTTAATTTTTAATTCACAATTCTCTGAAATTATTTTTAATTCTGTATTCCTGTGAATTTTTTCAAATTATTACCAATTCTTATGAATCCAACTTGATTTTCCTGAATACTTTTTATTTTCTTTTAACTATGAATTTTCTGGAACTCGCTATAAATTGTGAATCTGCTGTAATTAATATTTTATTGCATTCAGAAAGACTTTCATTTGAATCGGAAGTAAATACCTTTCATAAATAAAATTAAAATTGTAAACATCAGTTACAACGTTTCTCAAATTACGGCTTCCAAATAAACACTTAACTGTACTTTCTATCATTAAGGGCATGTGATACTTTACCATAAGAGCAAATTAGTTAAATCAATTATACACTCATAATAATAAATATTTTTAGCTAATAATAGTCAATAAACTTTCATCTCATGTAGGAGAAGGTTTATTGACTCTTATTAGCTAAAAATATGTATTATTATGACTTTATAATTGATATAACTAATTTGCTCTTATGGTAAAGTATCACATACCCTTAATTAACATTTCTAAACAACTTTTTTGCAGAAATAAAAAAATTGTATTCAGATCAGTCAATAATAGTAAAAGAATTGATAATGACAAAAAATTCTCTTCTATAAATATAATTATAAATCTTTCCTCCAACACATATAACTTAAAGGCATATTAAACATGCGAGCAAGAAGTGATGAATACGTGATAAAAGTAAGGCGATTTCATTATCGTTTTTAACCTAACCTCCTTGAATCAGACGAAGTTTAAACCTGACGCAATCCAAATGAATCTTTATCGTCTTATCAATTTCATATAGTTGGAGTAATGAAATAATAAATTTTATTTTCCGTCATAAATTGTAAGGAAAATCTCGAAACACTATTAGCAGCGGATAAATTGCAGTTTGTTGATACGGCATTGCATCGGAATAGATAGATAGTTATGGCGAGTGCGTCGAAGCGGGATGCGGGGGCTGATCGATAAAAGCGGCGCGCGGGTTCAGAAGCCTCGTTCAAGGACAAGGCCATGTGATAGCGGACGCGCACCCCTGCTTGCCTTCCTTTTGCCAGTTGGACGTTTGGCGCCAGGAACGAATCACTACGTTTTGCACCCCGCTTAACAATTTTCGTTATTCATGATAGTTCCATTATTTAGAAATTAAAGATTAGAGAGATAAAACAATTTTGAAGACAATTTGAGTTTATACTCATCCAAAAGGTGATTTCTTCAACGCACACTTTATTTTGAGTGAACAATTTCATTCCTAGTGCTAATACAGATTATAGGGGCGTGGTCAATGACCGATATTATTGGGCGTGGCTTAAACACGTTCTAGGATTTAGAGTGTAAATAGCAATAATCCTTAAATCTTTTAAAGCATTATATCTTCTTTATTTTCGAAATTCCAAGAAAAATATCGCAGGGATTACTTTCTTGAGTTTTTACCACGAATTTTTACCCTTTTTTTCTTCAAAAGGAACAGATAACTGTTGGGCGTGGCCTAGATGGGTGTGATTTAAAAAGTAGGCGTGTCTCTTTAGAACTGGGGCGTGGCCCAAGTACTTTCAAGCATAGCCGACAAGTATAGTGGGCGTTACCTTATTTTATAACCAAACCTTATATCTTGTTCTTAAAAACTTTAATCCCAGTGATACTATCGGGTGTAGCCTAAACAGTAGTAGGTGTATCTTAACAAATAGTGGGCGTTCTTCTGTAGAACGAAGGCGTGGTCTAAACATTTCTGGGCGTGGTTAGTCAGTAGTGGGCGTTTCTTAAGAACTGGATTCCTTGTTTTACTATTTTTTTTTACCATTTTTAATGGATACACGACGTCTTGTATGGGAATTTTGAAGATGCAATCAGCAATCTCTCGTGCGAAAGCTTCGAGACACTTCTCTTTCGCACGCGCGTGTCGGCGCACGCGTATTATCAGAGAGAGACTGAAAAGGGAGGTGCGTTGTGTCCAAGGGAGAAAGAATCTGGTAGATCAGAGTGGAAACGAGACTGTGTCTGTGGGGTCGTATTTGAACCCATGCCGTTGCATCCACTTTTCCCCTCGTGCCTCATATACTCGAATGTGTGCAAGTGGTGGATAGCAGCGCTCTGGAACGCTATATCGCTGCGCCTTGCGCGGGCTGTCACGCGGAGAGCTCCATTCTATATCTACACAGCTTTATCGTACTCTATACTCTACACAATACAGCATATATAGATATACTTGTATGGCAATTCACGCTATACACTCCACGCGGCGTCAAGCGTGCTCGCAAAAGTGCGAGAGAGAAAGAGGGCAAAGAGAGGGCACGAGAGTGACTGTGGGGTGAGCGCATGGTGAGCAGCATTGCGCCTGGCTGCTTATGCACCACTGGATCCACACGGCCGGCCACACTCTCACTTTCGCCGGCACCGACGACGGTCGTCGGTATGTCGACCGGAGTGACACAGTGATACTGATTAAATATTTTAATGGAGCACTGGACCGGTCGTGGATCTAAAAATTGATATCCATTTTCGTCAAATTTCAGCCCAATTTGTCACTAGTTTGATGACCAATTGGTACTAGTGGGAAACACGTGTGAGTCAAGTCCGAATTCGTGGTTATCATCTTCGAAGGGTGAAGCACGTGATAAGAGGGAAAGAGTCCTCTCTAAAAGCAAAATCGCTCTCAGATAAACCCACACAAAGACACGTCGCCCTCACTCGTGACGGACGTCGTGATCGAGTGGGGGAAAAGGGGAGTTCTCTCTCATTCTGACTCGCTCCGATTTATTTCCAAAGTGTCGTTGGTCGCGTGCGTTTGCTCGTTCGTGTGGTTTGCTTACTCGCGTGGTCTCAAGGAAGGATCAGCTTCTTCTCATGTGCCAGTCACTGGTTGACAATTCGCAGAACAGGATCATTCTGTCTCGTAACCTTGAACTTGTAATCATTCGTGTGATTGTGCAAATCTCGAGGTCGATTATCAGAGATAAGAAGCTTCAAAGGTAACAAAGATAAGAGGAGAGAGAGAGAGAGAGAGAGGCGATAAAAGAGTTGGAGATTTTTGTCTACTGGTGGAAGTTTGCAGCTTGCAGAAACAATTGTGCGGCTGCACGCAAGCGACATTGACCTTAAACTTGCTCGCTTCGTGGAGTAGGCACTAGGCACTGCGCGCACCGGCAGGAATAATAATACTCAGCTTTGATATGAGTGAAGGGTATAAAACTGGTCTTGGTGATAAGGATTAAGTAATACTAAATAATGAATATTTACTTCAGGAAATACGTAATAAGTGATAAAGACTAGTGAGGATTTAATGCTTTTTGAAAAGTGTCTTGTGGTGAATCGCTGCGTGTGGATTTTTTACTGAGGAGTAACAAGTGAGGGAATAACAAGTGAAACAATCAGTGAAACATTAAGTGAAACAATAAGTGAAACAGTAAGTTACATAGTAACGAGTGAAAGCAGAGTTTGGATATTAAGTTAGTAATTTAGTGGGGAGCCACGTGACACATGTGTTAATGATCAGAGGCTTTTAGTTTCTTTTCGGTGTGACCCGCGGAAGCGGGATTAAGGCTTAAAAGTGGCTCATACGGCAAGAGACAGGGCGGCAGAGCTGCAGGCGGAAGTGAGAAGCGCGATCAGAGTGCTAAATGGATGGTGCCCTAGACCTCCACAACAACCGGTACATGTTCGAGGCGATACGGTTTTGATGTCGCCTCAGAATCAAATCAGAAACTCACATCCGATGAGACCGGGACAGCCACCACCGCCACCTTCGGTTGTAGTTAGTTCGACCTCTAGCATGAGGCCACCGCCACCTCCACCGCCTCCAAGAGCAAGACCATCGGCTGAAGGCAAAGGTCATCATGAGGAACCTACGAGTTCTATTCCTGATCTCGGTAAGATCCAGATTCAGATGAAAATTCAGAATAATTTTAGATTAAAATTTAAAACTATATTTTGAAATCGTTCAGGATTCGGTATTTTCACATTGAGTCGAAGTTCGTCACTTTTATTGTTTTTAAGGGATTTTAGTGGAATTGGAAATAATTGAAAAGAGTCTAAGTTTTGTCAAGATAGTTAAACAAATTTCTGATATTTGTACCTCTTTTTTGCCTCTGATATTCTATATTTGGGTTGGCTTCACTTTTGAATGAATTCAACATCGTTTAGCTTGAATTTTGAAATAATTTTGAAAAGGAAAGACGACCGATATTTACTCTTTGATAAAAATGCAGCGAGATATGTAAGACAGCAGGTTGTTGTTGATCTCGAATGGGTCAAGACACACAATTTTAGAATAGGCGGCTTATCTACACTACGTTATCGTCATTCTGGAGGCCAAGGCCCAATGACGCAGAAGCTCTTTACGAACTCGGCGATTGTGATATTTTATCGAGTCATTGTTCATTAATTTACATCTTCATTTACTGCCGATTTACCTTACTTCATGTTTCTTGAACGAATAATCATTTCTATAATAAGTTCTGTTAGCGAGAAAGTGAAATCATACCAGAGGGAAAGTTTGGAAAATGCAAGCATTTCGTTGGAATGAGAATAAATTCTATGAAGAGAAATGAAATATTATACTAATATGATCCATTCAGGAAATTTCTGAAGTGAGAAATCTCTGTCACTTTCGCTTTCTGTTATATTTATACAAATATACATATTCATCATGTTATATTTAATCTCTATCACAAAAATATAGATTGAATTCTAATATTAATTCTAAACTAATCAGACATTCGAATAATAATAATAATAAAGAAGGGACTGCTAAATATACGAGAGACGATGACGCCACACTTGACCATGACCGTGAAAGATTCATAAAAGTATTACGAAAACCAGGTGATACATATATTTTGGGTTGCGTGAAGGTCGACACCTAAAGTCACCTGAACACTCTGTTTCGACAGTTTAACGAATGCTAATAAGAAAGCAACAAAATCCAGACATCAAAACAAGTTCTTTCCTCCAATGGAACGTATATTTATATAATTATACTTTCAGAGGAAGTGATCAAAGAATTTCAAAACATATGTTTAAAAATACATCACTTCGAATTTGATACCTAATGATGGGATTCATTGCTTAACAATATGCTAGGAATACAAGAAAATCGTGTGAATGGGAAAGAGCTCAATTATTCTTTATTCATTAAATACAGCTGCTAATAATTTACAGGTTTGTTGTAATGTTAATAAGAAGGAAAAAAACTCGCCTTTTAATAATAACGAGACTTTGAAACTTGTTAACGATAAGGAATTATGAACAAGGTTAGATCATATTATCAGAAAAAATAATTATAAATTGGTCGAGATATTTTTAAAAATTAACTTTTTACAATCGAAATTAGATTATTTTAAATTCTTTGAAGGATATGGCAAAAAGGTGATACAAAAAAATGTACAATACATAAAGTAAATCTCGAGGTAAATGCGTCAGTAATCGTCACGATTTCGACGTTCGTAAATAAAATCATTGAAGTGATCAGAGTATAGTTTAAAAAATATAATTTGGCGTATCTTATGATATTTAATTTAATTTATATTTATGATTAAAATTCAAATAATGCAAATGCGTTAATTCGATATTTAAACTGACTAAAAATCATATTTTTTCATATCGAGGCAACAGAAATGTTTGTTTTATGGAAAATATTATTCCATTTGACGATATCTAAAACAGTGACAATTACTGACGCATTTATTTTATTTTAAACCCTTTTTAATCAATTTATTCAAAAATTGAATAAAAATTTGTATATTAAATATGTTTAAAAGGTTTGATATAGATAAATTTGAACTAGAAAATGACCCTTTTATCAAATCTTTTGAAATCCTTCAAAATCCAACGAAGTGTGGCGATATCTCTTCAAATCTATTGAAATCCCTAAAAATATTTAGAAACCCGTTGAATTATTTAAAATCTTGAATCCGATGATATATTCAGAATTCGAGTAATTAAACCCCTTGTTCTTGTTCATTCTTTTTCTTTTATTATTTCAATTTAAATAATGACGAACTAATTAGAGGAGGCTACTATAAGGATAAGTATCGGATGTTGTGTCTGGGCTCTTAGGCTCGCTCTTAGGTTCTTGAGGGCATTACAACGTGTATCATGGACGCAGACACCCTTCAGAGTGAAAGGTGCATGTGTAAGTGCATTTTTAACACACGCACGATGCACGTGCAGCAAGTGCTGGTTCACTATCTCGGCGGGAGGGTACGATAAGCGCGGGAAAGATATTTTTAGGACTGCATTTTATCTTGCCCCATCTCAAAGTAAAATGTGCCTAGCTTCGTCCCTTTCACTTCTGTAGGGAAACTCAGAAACTGTTACTCACTTTTTTCGTGCAAGGAAATGGTAGAAATCCTAATTTCAAACGGCTCTAGTAAATTCTTAAAAGATCCTCAAAGTTAAGTCCACTGCACGTTTCAGGCGAGTACTTACATTGGATAAAAATCGCATTTAAATCAAGTCAAGTAGATAAGCGAGGGTTGTTCAAAAAGTCCCATTAACCTTGCAAGTAGAGAAAAAAAAACGACTCCGCATTCGAGAAAACAAAGATTTCCCTCCGTGAATCACACCAAGTATCATTCAAAATAAAACAGAAATGTAGCAATTGAGAGAGGTTTATGATTGCTATCAGAGGGTAAAAAGTGGAGATTAACAATGAGAGATATGATAACTCCCCTCTCGTTTGACTTTTCTCTTAGAAATGATATATATGTACAGGAGATTCTAAAAGGCAGCAATTAATTTCCTTGTCGTTGAATCGACAATTGCGGAAGGACGAAGCTTTTTCATTTCTTCTGCGATTCGTTTGAATCGTTAACTCCTTTCTTTTTGTGTCGGATATGCAATCCCTATGCGCCCTTGCATTTCTCTTTTGGTGAAAAGGAGGGTTGAGAGGGGGTGGGGCAGACGGAGAGTCAGATGGAGGGAAAGAGAATAAGAGAGGAAGACAAAGGGGGGGAAATGCTTATACGTGAAGTTGTGGCATGCGTGAGTGAGTCAGATCCTCAACTTGGGACGAGGGTATGGATTTGAGGGTGAAGTGAGGAGGGGAAAAAGAGGGTTGGTGGAAAGATAGAGGGAAAGAGAGAGAGAGAGAGAGAGAGAGAGAGTGCAGAGACGAAATCGAGAAGGGTGGGGGTGTCTGGCTGCAGCCCTCATTGCCCCCACACACCACAATCCCTGCTACACGATGCACTAATTAGTCAATTTCATTCGAGCCAAATTAACAACCCTCTTGATCTCTTGATGTTGTTTACGAATTATAATGCCGAATGCTCTCTATTAATAATTTCGAACAACTTTATACAATTTCCAGGAATTATATATTATAATATATTCTAGATTATGCCTCTAATTGGATAGATATTATGTGTGTTAAACCTGGCGTCAAGTTTTCTTCTATCACAGCACTAATATTCCTTCTTATTTCCTCACTTTCTCTCGAAAAACTCCAGTCCAAAGTTGAAGTGCATTATGAATGTAGATAAAGAATTGACCGGAAAAATAACTCAGAAGTGACACACATGAGGTGTTTCTAAACATCAGAGAGCTCGAGCCCAAGTGGGTTAAAATTAGGTACCTTTTATTCCGTCAATAAATATTTGCATACGTCGTGCAGGTATATTTCAGATAAAGGCATTCTTGAGTGATTCAGCCTCAAGGGCATTTGTTAGGAATTAGGAATATAAATAGGTACCTCAGAAACGTTCTTCATTTTTGATATCCGACGATAACTTGTAGTACTTCAGTTTCTATAGTACATACATGAATTCAATGCTAATTTTATTTTTTTGTTAATACAATAAAATTTATGTTTTCTCGGACTCTCTAGAGCAATTCGACCACTGGACTTGGCTGAATGAGTCAATCGGTGGTGTATTGTTCGACTAATCAAAGCTGCATAATGGCTTGACTACTCAGACGCTGGTAGTAAAAGCACATTAAAACAATTAGAGCTGTGTAACTCTGTATACAGATTGGCCCAATTAAATTGTTTTTTTAAGAAATGTTCCTTATTTAAACTTTTTTTATAAGAGAACGAAAAAAACATTAAAAACTAATCTTCTCTTTATTGATGAAGAAGCAACTTATTGAAAATTTCCTTATTCTTATGATTAAAAGTAATTTTAAATTTTAACAACTATCGAAATTTAAAGTTTTCTGGATCATGCATTTTTTAGAGGATTTGCTTGCCATCTTAACGTAGAAGTAGAAAAATCTTTTGCAAGAAACAGCTGCAGTTTTTATTGTTAAAATGACCTCGGTGATCGAGATAACACGATTGTCATTGCAAAATTTAATTTACGACTCAACGATTCGATTGGTGGAGTAGTAAAAGCTGCTTATCCAGCCTTCGAAAACATTATCGATACTAAAAAAATACACCGAAAAACAATTGGTTAATTTTTAAGGGTTTTTATAAAAATTTTTCTCTGTTTAAATTTTCAAAAAGCTATGGGAATTTACATTTTTTAAAATAGAAACGCGATTAATTAAAGATGAGTTGCTGGTAAACTAGAGTGAAAATAATTATTTATCTCGAGAAAATAATTGAAATCGTAATTTAGAAAGTTCTTTCTCTGCAATTTCCACATCTGATTGATTTTCATCTTAATAATGCATTATGTCGTGGCATTTAGATCTAAGACTCGAGTTAAATCCAAAGATTACCATTTCAATCAGTAAAATGATCATTCTTGCAATTTATAACCAGACAAGAGAGTCTTCCCTGTTCTTAAAAAAGGGGCATCCAATTTCAACGAGTCTTACTTTCTGTTTGAAATGCAAATTTTATTCTGCCGGAAGCATTATCGATTAAGGCTTGTGTGTGAAAAAACGCGTTCTCTCAGATTCAATTTCTTGCAAAAATGCGGTTTTGGCTCGATTTTCGTATAAATGATGATAGATCTCAAATTCAGCTCAAACTGGAATTTATGCATATTTTTTTTGGAAAATTACCAAATGATATAAGAAAAATCCCTAAAAAATTGTAGGTATTGTTCAATTTCCTAAATTTCAGAAAATTTTCCCAACAATTTCAGTAAATTTACATTAAATAAAATACTTCTTGTAAACCTGGGTACAATTTCCTTTATTCAATCAGAAAAAAAGTGCTAATTGTATAAAAACGGTCCAGCGAATGTTTGCTCTTGATATATCGGAAGTTCAGGAAATCGTAGCCTCGACCATAGCCTGAGGGAATTTTCTCGATTGGCCTTGTGCGCTTGTACATCGGAAGACCTTGCGCGGTCGCGCAAATAGTATATAGTAGCGCGCAGATAGTCTCGATCAGGGGCGTTGGGACAGCAGGGGGGACTAGGTCATTCCTCCTGTCTTGAAGTGTCGTGCGCACGGAGGTCATTGCGAGACACTGAACCCTATACCCTACGAATAGCCACCCTCGCTGCGCCGACAATACTTCCTCCCACCCCCGCAAAAGGGCTCCATACCACCATTTTCCAATACATATTGTACCAAATAGTACTATACCCAATCGCAAAACGAGGGATGTAAACACATACATCATACACACCTCCTACTTCGGTTAGTAATTTCCGTGAGCTAGTTCCTACCTTCAGACCGGTAGTTAGGGCCGAGAGGGCTTTTTTAGTTTCCATCGTAAACTGTACGTTCCGTATTATGGGTTTATGGAAATTTTCGAGAATCACGCGAAGGAAAAGGTGGACGTGACAAAATGCTTGTCTTCTGTTTCCTGATTTGAATCAAGTTTTTGATATTTTCAAGTTTTTTTCTTGGTAACCGTAAATTACGGAACACTTTTCTTTGTCAATTTATGACCTTCCAATTTTACCTCCCTTTCTCCCATTTATTCGTAATTCAAAAATCAATTACTCTCTTAATCTGAACTAGTAGAATTTCGCTGATTCAAATCTAGAGAGCAGGTTTGCACCACTTTATTTAAAAAGGATTATATATAGTATAAATATATCGCGTAATACAAATTCATTCATACAAATATTATAGCGTTTTCGACGCCAGAAATACATTATGAAAGCTCTTGCACCTCCAGGGAGTGAATCGCGTGTTCGGCCGCATTTACACAAAAGATGGCTGCGATGTGCAAGTTCCCTTTATGGATAACAAAACAAAAATTACAATTCATTTATAGAATTGGAACTTTGTACGCAAAATGTATTCCTTCATCAATATATTGAAAACAATTATATATATAATTGTTTTCCAGGGATAACATTACATAATAATATTTGATTATTGGTGAATCTAATTCAATCTATCTTCATCGATTTCGATATTTATTTGTCTATTTTTGGTCAAGACCATTTTCTATCACAACTTTATATTCTTTATGCTTTATATAATTTATCTGAATCTGACTATAAGTCAGACAGCATCGAAGACATCGATTCCCTGAATATTTTAGTCTCAACAGTAGCAAACTCAACCCTCTAATTCTATATCTATAAATTGAATGCAACCACAGTGCGTCGTTCACGTGGAGCGATGACCTCGTCTCGTTCGAAGTTTAAGGTCCTCAGGATTTGCGGGTGGGAGGGTTGTGAGTGGTCGGAGGTGCTTCATCAGCTCTCATGGCTAGTGGGGGTTGAAAACAGGGCTGTACCAGACACGTAATTCAAGCGAGGGTGCGGAATTGTACAATCAGATTACATATCTCAAGGATTAAAGGAAAGGGGGTTAACCCTTCGAATTAATGAGGGTTGAATTTTTCCAATTAAAGTGACATCGTAACTCCCGGGATTTGAGAAGTCTTATTTTTACATTTACATTCTCAGAATTATATAATTATTCCAAGGATTAAAAGGGACAAACCCCCAAGCAATTTTTTCAAGTTTAAAAAGGAGTAACCGCTAAAACAACCAAAGCTAAAACAACCTTGTTTTGGTGAATTCTGAATTGCGAGCATCGATCCAGAAACCTCCCAACTGAAGGACAAAGGGTTTTGTTCTCATGGGGGTGCATTACCCCTAATTTTTACACCCCTGGTAGCAGTGCTCTCTATTCCTGGTTCGCTTTCTCTCTCAGTCGTGGTACGAGTGAGCGAGCTTTATGACAGAGTTGTCGGGGGTGGTTACATCGTAAAGCAAGCTCGTTCGCGATCCCCTCTTCGCAAATTCTCCTCCCTCCCCAAGGCAAGGGTTGTGTGAGTGGAGGTGCGATGCCATTGCACTGCACTGGGTGAGGGTCATTACTCCGAGCAAGGCGAGCCGGTGACCTCGGCGCCAACGCCCGGAATCGATCCAACCCTCTCAGACATAGGGGTGCAATGTACTGTGAGGTCTCCTTTTATTACCATTAAGCTCACTCCACACGCTGCACGTGCATCCCAGACTACTTTGTGTCCAGTTTACCCCCACCTAGTTCCATGGGATGGACCCAATGCCCAATCACGTGACACGGATTCCCCTTCTACCCCTTAGCCTAATCTTGTTAAGCCTGTTGAACGTAACCCTGTAATGTTATTTGGTTCACATTACCTCGTGACATAAAAAATAATGGCTCTTAAGTGTCTCTCGATTCTTTTTTTTTGGGACTTTTCAAAAATCGAGACAATCTTCTTTTATTAAATTATTGACGTTTTTATTTATTTTAACTCGTATTGTAAAGGATTTTTTACAAGAGTTTTTTTATATACTTTTTTATAAAATTTTTTTAAGGACTCTTTCCAAACCAATTTTTCTAACGTATTTTCTAACATCTCTTTCATAATCTACACAAAAATAAAGAAGTTTTAAATTAAGCCCGAAAGGACTAGTTTGTGTTACATTTTAAGCCAGTTTTTAGGCTTAAATTTAGTTTTAAGCTCAAAAACTGGCTTAAAATGTAACACAAACTAATCCTATCGGGATTGATTTAAAACTTTTTTTTTTCTGTGTATTTTTCCACGTCCATTTTTGCTCCTTTTTTTAAATGGACTTTTTAACATTTCTTTTTATAGGCCCATTTATCATTTCAATTATTGGGTTGAAGTTTCGGGCATCTAGTCAAACGAACATTTTTTTACATTTATTGGATTAAAAATATCAAAAAAGTTGTCGAAATCATTGTATTTTTACTAGCAGAAATTTATCCCTTAAAAATCCTTTAAATTTCTTAAAATCCAGGACAACACTGAGTAAATTTCTGCTAGTAAATAAATAAAACTTTCGGGAACTTTTTAAACATTCTTTGTTATTTTTGTTACAGTAACTATTTTTTTTAAATCGTCATATAGACATCTTAAACTTCAACTCGATATTTCAATTTCTGAACCTATATTTGCCTATCTCATATCTCAATATCTCATATCCCAAGTGAACAAAAGTTATGGAAACTTCGTTTCTACGGGGAACGATGTTTGAACTTGCACTTGCGATAAAAATCGATGACTAAGAAATGCATAAATAATGGACTGCTGAATGGTTCACCGATGTTTTATAATCGTTCTCTATGAATCATTACGAGCAGTCGATTAAATTTTTCAATGGTAATTCAAGCCAGACTTCTTATGACTCCTGCACTCGCTCATATTAAATGAGTTATTATTCCGTTTTCAGAACCCTATTCTTTCTCAATTTCTGCTGTTCTAAATCAAACGAAGTACACTCATTTTTGTCAGAAAGAATATTTATCATTTCTGTAAAAATGTAGATCTAGACACGCAGAGGGTAAGGCCCAAAATCCTAGTTCTAGTCTTGGAACTGGGCCCACAGATGGCCCTCTCATGTCACCCAAAAAATCTCTGCTTCCCTTATTTTCCTCAAGATGTCACTAGTACAAGGAAAATTCTAATTTTCACAAGTTCATAATTCATATCATAAATTCAATAATTTAATAATAGTTAATTTCAATAATATAATTTAAATAATAAAAGATTTTTTGTAGATTGAATCTAACAGTGCATTTAATTAATTGATTATTATAAATATTTAATAATACAATAAGAATTGTAATTCCTTAATTGCAACAAAACAATTTGATAAACATTCTTGGGAGACTATAAACGTGAATGACCGACCGATGGATTGATTGCACCGATGATTATCAATCTTGAAAAATGTAAGAAAATGAATGTTTTAATTACTTGTCACAGGATGTAAATGATTAATGCTTGAAAATCGATCATCCCGCTCGATAACAAACTCAAGATTTTAAAATGAATAATTCATATTCGACCATTTATAGTACTATTATTATTGCTAAATGATATACTTCAAATATAGATATTACATCTTCATTTCCGAAAATTTCTTAATTCCTTTAAAAGATAAAACGGCTCGTTTAAATCGAAAGGAAATAAATCATGCCAAGAGATTTGCGAAATTGTGTTTCTGATAATTCCAGGAAATCAGTTATCTTGATAATAATCCCATAAAAAGCAAAAATAATTGAGTACCAAGTTGTGATAGGTCATGTAATTCAGATTCAAGGTTGATTGATCATCCAAATAAGCTTCAGGGCTTCAGAGCATTACTTTTAATTTCCTTTTTATCATGCATCTGATATGTATAGGTATATAAAGAAAAATTTCCTATTTGCTGATAGAGGTTAATAGATCTCTAGGACAAAAATCTGAATTGATGGTGTTGCGTGAACATGGAAAGAAACTTATCGAATAGTCTTCCGGTGCATTCTCTAGGTTTCTTCAGGCGGAAATGGCCACGAGCCGCCTCCGTTACATCTGTTACGTAAAGATTTTTTTCCTAAAGGGTTCGTATTACGTGACGCGTGTCTTTTTATGTGAAAAGATCATCATATCTGACAGATGGATCCACTTGCATTTTTTACAAACTAAATAAGACACCCGGCTTTTTCGCTGATATTTATTATATGTTTCATCTTTTGTAAATTGTATCGAGAAAAAGAGGGAAAGCTGCTGAAGTTCTTGAGTTAAACAAAATTGTGTTGGAAATTTAGTTGTAGAGAATCGTTAATTAGTCAGTATTTTTCCATTATAATCTTACCCACGATTTTCTACATTTTTAAAAAGATTAAAAAAAAAGTAAATAAGAATCTGAAATGCTTTTATATTTTATCTGGCTACCCGGAAGCAAACAAGACTGGCACGTGTTTGTGGCAACCAGATATTGATTCATTCTTCAGATATCATTTATCCGTCAGTCATAGCTCACATTTCATTCTATAGGATTCGCATCATTGTATAAATAAAATTTTTGGGGTGGTGTGCTCGCATAATAAGCAGTTTTTCGGTATTGCATAATGTCCTCTGAAGAAAAGAAAGCGTGTCGCAACGGATCTCCAGCATCTGCCCTCAGATTCTTTAGAATCCTAGAAAAATGGACACTATTCTCAAAATCCTTTTTCAAACCTTTTTTTTCATTAAATGTAACAATTTTCTTGAAATTAGAGATTTCAGTTACTCAGAAATTATTTTTTCTCGTGTATTTTTTTATCTATTCGTACTATTTTTATTTATTCGTAGTTTTTCGTAGTATTTCTTGGAATTTAAAAGCTAGCTTTTAATGTATACTTTTGTTCCTTTTGTTTAATGCAAAAGTATAATAGAAACAGATTTAGCGAACAGATAAAATTTTGATTCTTTCATTCTGAACCTGTAAGATGCACCTGCGTCTCCATTAATGCATAGTGCTTTCGATTAGTGAAACCAATTAAGCTCTTGAGAGGTCAATTTATTAAGCGCATGGAGATAACGCCTGAGGCAAGATTATTTGAAAGGCAATTGATATCACTTAACGAAGGGAATTCAATCGAAGAACTACACGACTCGGCTCGTAAAATTCGATTTAAGCGGCTTTTATTATTTTGCCCGCCTTGCAAGAAGGGCCCGGTGCTAATGCGCACAACAATTATTTAACGCTAATGCCATTCACCCACCGCCAGTATGTGGACCATAAAACTCAGGCTGAAACGAGATCGTAATTTTTATTAAACATGTTCCTTTTTTATTGTTTCAGGTAAGTGACCTGCCATTTCTATACTGAGGTCTTTAGACTCGTGAGTATATAATGCTCTTCTTCTAAAATATATTCTCTAAAATTCAGCGCAATGTCTCTGAAATTTTCAGTATTGGTCACTAAATTATTAAAAATTTCAGTGACTTTTAGCTGATTTCCAGTAAATTTTTCACTGATTAAAATCATCAGAAAAGATTCATTAAGAGTTAGTTAAATTTAACTGAGAATCAGTGAAATTTCACTGAAATATTAAAGGATTTCACGGTATATCCAGGAATTTTATTATTGTGATTTTCATTGGCTTTCAAGAATTTTAAAGTTTGTATTTAACGAGATTTCATGGAATTTTAAGTATTTTTAGGGACTTTGATATGAATGGAAATTGTTAACAATCCTCTGAATCTTTTTAACAAATGATAAAAACGAGAAATTAATCGCGCGAAATTAAATTAATTAATCCAGATCATATACTAGTTCACGTTAATAAAGAAAAAATGTCAAAGTTGCATGACTAATATCAGATATAGTTACAGCACGCGCACGTATATATTGAATAAGATAAATCGAGCTTTGTGAAAAAGGAAAAGGATGCCGCAGCATCTGCCGAATTTATATGCTGTAATCCTTTCTCGTGTAACATTCAAACATTTTGTTGTATTGGGTAAAAGCGACGCGAATTTTCATCCTATGCAATTCTTCGAAAACCCTTCTGGATAACCCGTGACAGATGATCACGGATTAACCGCACCCGCGTTCGATTTTCTGTCCACAAAGGACAAAAAAATTTGCATCTGCCGCACCCTTTTACGTAAAATTGTGAAATGCGAAGGGATCGCTTTCTTGAATGCACGGACCACTTGAAATACTCGAGCGTGGATAAGCATGAATCTGCACGTGATGTGATTAATGACAACGGCCATGCCACGCTGAAAGCACCAGTTCTCGTTAGATCACTGAAGTTAAGCAGTGTTGGGCACGGTTAGTCCTTGGATCGGTGGTAACCATTGGTGATGTGTTGTCATTTACGTTATTTGATCATGTCCGTATATGCAAAGCTTCTAGAAGCAAGCACAAGCCAAATATATTTAATAAAAATATTTAAATAATTGAGTTTTATAATTTAAAGACGTTTTTAAAATGTCCAAACAAAGTGTAATTTTTTAAGTTTCAAATTAAATCAATTAAAAATTCATATAAATTTTTTGAAATCTTAAGAAATTAAAAAATTTAAAGTTAAAATTTTTCAAAAATCCAAAAAATCTGTTGAAGTCCTTTGAAGTGTCTTAAAATCCGAATAAATTCCATGAAATCTTTTTAAATCGCTGGAAATAGTAACAATAAAATTTTTATACTCTTAGTTACTTCTTCATAAAAGAAAAATATTATTATTAAAAGTTCTAGTAAAATTGCTTAACAATAAATTGTATCAAATACATTTTTTGTATATGGAGTTCCACTTTGGAAAGGGTTGGCTTTCATACAACATAACAGGCTTTATTCGCATTTTGATGGGTAGATAGAACCAACAGGTGCTTGTCGAACCGAGACTATTCTTACTTCCATTCTCGTGAGAAAGGTTTGCCAATATTTACAAAACTCGAGAGATGAATGGCCACAACGAGAAATGCCAAAGGGATCGGATAATTCTCTTCGGTTGTAAAGCGATCTGGGTACCTGACTTATTTTCCTATAGCCTTACTGGAGATTTCCGTAAATTTCCTTTTCTCTTAGCCTTTTCTCTTTTTGTTTTTTTTTTGATAAATTCACATTTAATTCGAATTTTTTTAAATTTATTTACATATCTTTATTCACTATTTGCTAAAAATTTTAATTCATTTATGGATTGGATTTCAAAGAGTTTTGGAAATTGGAACTTTTCCCTTTTTGGGTTGCAGTTGGTCGCTTTTGCATTATATTAGAAATTGGAAAAGTCACATTTCAATTAACTGTCAGCGCGTGTCACATTTTTGATCGATGAATGCATCAGTGATTGAATAACATTTGAAATAAGATAGGTGCATCTCGTGAGGCAGATGGATTTCCATAAGAAGGGTTACGAAAATATAAATGTCTCCTAATGCATTCTGCCTGAAATCGACACATCTGTCGATGAATTTCCTTTTCTAAGGTAAAGGGTTTTTGCGTAAACAGCAGCTGTTATAATTTCACTATTACATATGTAGAAATGGTCACCCGATCAACATTTCTGAAGGGTTTGACCTGTTCGAATTGCAGCTGCCGTTGCATAAAATAAAAGTATCCCTCTCACATAAGGATTATACATAACATATACATTCGATGAGAAAAAACTCAAAAATGACATTCAAATCTCCTTTTTTTCTAATTTTTTTTTCTGTAAATGAATTTGACTGAAATTCCAGACATTTACTTAGACAAATTTGATTTTTTTTGAAGATTTCTCATCCACAATTAAAAATATTGTTTGCAAAAACATTTCTCGTGCTTTTTGTTACAATAAACAAATTATTGTGAATAATACAATTTTTCCAAGTGAAAATCTTTGTAGAAAAGAATGAATTTAAGACGTCTAAAAATTCAGCTCGATATAGCAAATGGTAAATGGACGCGGTGGAATAATACGAAAAAAGTAAATAGGAGCTTTTTGGACTCATCGTGGAGCCTTAGCACGGTCGTTTAATTAATCTTACGATACACTTCCGACTCCACGAATCTTTCAACTTGGGGAAAAGGAGAGGCTTTCTTGAAAGTTATATTCCTTCCCCAAGAAACCAAAAATAAACTCAGAAATAACCCCTGAAAGGATCACGTGTCGCCCACTATGCCTGCTTCTTTGACGAAAATGAAAAAAGAAATTCTTTTTTTAGAGAAAAAGTAAATTATCCTAGAATATTTTTGTGTCTTCTGATACATGTTCAAATCAAAATTCAAAACTAAATTTACATAATTATATTACTGGGTTCCAACTCACTCTTTTCTTTACCATTTACATGATTTATTTACTTTAATTAATATTAATTTAAATAAATGAAACCAAATCATGACTAAAAACTTGTGAATATTCTTTGAAAATAATTCTATATGAAAGAAACTTATAAATATTTATGGTTTTTTCATTTGATACAATATTTCCGGATAAAATAGAATCAGGGAAAAATGTTCGTTTATTTGAACGTTCAAAACTTCAATTATATACTAAATTAACAAAATCATTTTAAATGAAGTGGTTGAAAAATGATTCGGGGTTTGAAAAAACTGGTTCCTAAAAAAGGGGGTGTCGCGTAAAAAATTGTCTTTAGATATTCACCACAATCGTAATATTTATCTGAGATGGTTGGCGATATTAAGGTGATTTAAAGTTGGCCGGGAAACAAAGAATCGAGTAGTTGGCCCACCCTTTTGAAGACCTGGGAGCCGTTGCCCTTGTCCTACGACCTACGCAGACAGATCAGTCCCTTGGTGAGCAGAAGGGCTCGGCACATAAAATAAACGTGGCGAGATGATCGGAGTGAAGAGGAAGAAGGGATTGTGGAGGGCGAGGAAAAGAAAGAGAGTTTATATGTGTTAGTGTGTGTGAGAGAGAGGAGAGATCAGGTCTGTGACCGAATAAGATCAACGCACGCCGCGGACCTTGAGAAGCTCGAAGTAGTCTTCTCCTCTTCATCCTCCCTCCGACTTGCGATTCTCCCACTCCTCCGATTCCTATCCAGCCCTTGCAAAACTCCAGACACAACTAACACACATAAAGTGTCCCTAAATTTTATTCCCTTAATTTTCTCTTAAAAGTCGAGTTGAAAGTGATTAAATATCACTGTTTCGTTTTAGTTAAGTTAGAGTTCCTCTTCCTAGAAAAAATCCAATGATTCGAATTTTATTTAAATTCTCCGTAATTCTTCATAATCACTCGAAATCGTTTAGAATTGTTTGAAATCTTGAAAACCTTCTTAAATTCCGACAAAATTATGTGGGAAAAATTCTTTATTTTTGGAACTGATCTTTAGAAATATTTCCTTGACTTTTGATCGATTTCGATATAATTAAGACGAAGATGACCTTCTACTGGTATAAATAACGAAAATCATTTCCTCGAAATTTGGTCTTTGTTCCAAGGGTTGTAAACGATATTAGGGGAAGTTATAAGAATCCGTTCAGTGGACTGGAAAAAACCCTTCGATCTTAAGATCGTGGGGGTTACACGAGCATAGCCAAGGTCGGGACCGGTAAACAGGACGATCGTTTCCTTGGCAACCCCTCGCCAAATCTTGAAACAGATAACCTTGAACGCCCCGTGGATAGTGCGGGTGCACTATCAAATCTGTTATACATTTTTCATATAAAATTGTATCAGATCTATAAATTTATTCTAAGATACTTCTAGTTGATTAATGTCAATTTTTATAATTCTTTGTCTCGATCATTTCAATTTTTATCCACCCTTCCTGATTTCGCTACCTCTCAGTTTAACGTGTTCATGCCTGCCTTACTTCCGCGTTTCAATAATATTTCCAAGGTCGATGTTCAACTCAAAGAGGGTGAAAAGAAGGGAAAGCTTTGCCAATGCGCTCGGTTTCCCCTGATATTTCAAGGGACAGGGGTTTCATCCAAGAAATTGGTGTCGCCGAAAAAAACGTATGCTCGATAAAATATTAGGTCAAGATATTTTCAGTTATCTTTATCTGCTATCTAATCTTTAAAACAAGTGGTAAAATCTAAAAGGCAAGATCGCGTCGTTTAAAATGAATATTCTGAGTTCCCTCATCTTAGGAAACTGATCCTTATTCCTTACCCATCTGAAAATCCAAACGCATGCTCACATTTCGCATAACAAATCGTCGTAAATCCTCAGAAGAAAGACATCAGCGTCAAAATCGTGGAAGGACAGATTTATGTCCCACCACGCTGTGTACATCTTTCCAAAGCCAAAGGGTTTTCTACCAAACTAAGCCAGTTAAATTATTATCGGACCTTTGTCCCCTGAATGCGACCAGTGTTACCACAGGGCCTCCCTCTGAAAATATAGCTCACGAGGGCACAGGTATTTCAACGACAAAGCGAACCCGGAACCTCGACCCCGGTCTATATTCTATTCTCTATTTCATAATAGTATATCTAGAGCATCCGAACCCAATCCTATCACCCCTTCAGTGACAAGGTCGAACTCCCTTCATACTTCATTTTTCAAAAGCAGTCCGGTATGGTGAAACTTATCGAAATCAGATCAATGCGTGGGAAGAGACTTTCCGCATTTTATGGAATTCATGTGAGAGCCTCAGCTGCCGAAAATCAAAATATATTTCTGCCGAATATCCGCCCTCGTAAAAGAGATAAAATAACAATTGTACCTCGAATTGTGAGATCTTTTTTTATTATCTTTGGGAGGAAATTGAAAGGCTTAATCCTTTTTTCTCGACAATGGTTTCATCGCTTCCGCAGTTTTCAAGAGATAGTGCCGTTATTTGCTGAGATGATCGGCAATTTGATATTTTCTATTTTTAGGGTTTAGCCTTCCGGTTTCGAATAAAATGGGTCTGACAATCTAAAAAATTGCAAACAATATATTAGGTATTTAAAGTCTACGGTTGTCATTAATTGCTACTCGAGGCTCGCGCCACTGCCATATTCGTCTCAAAGTTGACACCTTGAATTTCCTGGTAGCAAATCACCCTCGCATTTATTTATGGTCCATTCGGGCGCGAAAAGCGAGACGAATTGAAAGCACAAGTGCACACGAGTGTATTTGCAAAAACAGGATCCTGGCTAGAAAAATCGTGCCCCGTAGTGGCAAATTGCTTCAACATAAATAACGGCTTTATTTTCACGCAACTGCGTTGCGTCTTACCGTAAATTATGCGGACTGGCGCGGCGTGTCGTAAATCAAGCCTAAGGGTCGAATGATTCGAGACATAAATAACATTATTGGTTTATTACCATCATTGCAACGAAGAGCGATGAGATGCTGACCTCCATGGATCCGAGTGTACTTGAAATTTATGGGCCTCGTCGAATTCGACTTCGTTGCACCAGATTTCACGGTCAACCAGGACCAACGAAAGCATGCGTGACCAAATGCAAGGTCATTTATAAAAAGAGACCACCGAAAAAGAAGTTAAGAGACTATTTCAAGAATTCAGTCAACGGTAAAGCATCCCTTCTTTTGTTCATTTAATAGGCTACTAAGCTGAATTGTATATTTTTTTTAACACATTAGGGAATATATGTATGTATATATATAACATTTTTCGCCTCGAGGTTGTTTTAAAAAATTTCTTTATCAGTTTAATTTTAGATTATTCAAGTAATACAGGGAATTTACAGCAAACATGCAATTTTGAAAATACCATGAAATCCTTTAATATTTCTAAAATCTCAATAAATCTCGGAAAACTCTGATTTTTTCTCCTAATTTAATCTTTTTGTCAGTAATCCTTTTAACAACGAAAATAATCTGAAGATACACGGAGAAAACTGGATATTAAACCGTAATATCTAGCTATTTAACTATGGGACGACTATCTAGATATTTAGATATAATATCTTGATATTAAAACTTCATATCCAGAGATTAAAATATTGGATGTTAGAATATTTGGATTATATATTTTAATATCAAAATATTATATCTAAATAGCTAGATATTACGGTTTAATATCCAGTTTTCTCCGTGTAGTTTGAAATTCGACATATTCACACAAATTGCATTTTCAAAACACCAATCAGGTTTTCGACAACAATGTGTTCGAAATTGTTGAGATATTTAGTAACACCACATTTTTTAGATGGGGATTTGCATTCTTTTTTCATATACTCTGAATTCCGATGCGTTAGATTTTTTAAATAAAGGCTTTTGTCATGCATCTCTCAAGGAATGTTTATTTGATAAGAAAGCGGGAACTTTCTTAGAGAGAAATAATAAAGCTGGCTTCATGCTAAATTAGCGTTGCAAAGGTCGTTGTTTACAAAAAGAAATCGATTCTTTGCACGCACGAAGTACGTTTTTGCGTCAAACGATCAAACAAAGAGGCGGCCTTGTCCTAGCTACTGAACCAGCTCCCTCGTTACAAAATGAGAGTATAAAGGTAACTAAACGAATTAGTAAGGCTTACTAATTCATTTAGTAATTTTTTATGGTGAATTAGTAGTTTTCAACTAATTGGTAGCAAAAAATCTTACTAAAGTGAATTAGTACTCTTCAGTCTTAATCCAGATGTCAATTAAGCTAAACAAATTTTGGATCTGGTTCCGTATTTTCAAATGAAGTGGCAATACTTTCCATATTTTATTTATTTTGAAAAGTAATTATGTTTCTAACGTTACTAAACGAATGAAAGTGAAATGAGCTACACTTTTTCTTAATCGTTTCATAAACTCTTCTTTCTTTTTCATGAAAGATGAATATCACTTTCACAGAGAGTTCTAGTAAGCGCGAATAATTATAAAGGCGAAATTGATCAATTATATATAAAAGGTGTTCTTTATAAATTTTAATTGAGCGAATAATGAATATCATCGAAATCAAAAGTGTAAGTCGAGTAGATTTCACTTACTTGAAAGTGAGACACGCGAAAGATGAATTAGAGATTGAATGCTGCACTTTTATTCTGAAAGGTATGAAAATGCTTTGCATATGAATAAAACACATACAGTGAAACAGAACTTTCAACGATAAACCTTTCACTTACAAAACCACAAATTCCTTCGTTTTTTTTCTGCTTCATCCTCTCTCAAATATCATCAACTGGACCCTAAACTTGAAACAAAAATTCTCGAAAAGGGAGACCATCTGGGAAGTTCTAAAGATTATAGAGAAGAGGTCATTTTTAATGAAGAAGCGTATGTATTTGAAGAAATCGAAGTGCAGCTGCAAGAAGCCGGCCCTGAAGTTGTTCACAGGAGTTGGAACGAGAGAGTAAAAGTGAGAGAGATAAAGTGCCGGCAAAAGTGCAATGCACTAGCAAGGTTCAGTGTACACTCTGCGTCCGATGCCACTGACCCATTAATACATATAAAGCAAGCTGCACGCTGCATTTATTATAAATTGTAGTGTAGGCACAATTTGAATTGCTAAGCCCTTATGCAAGTATAATGGCCGCGTTTTTGTAACTCGGCAGATAGTCGTCGAGCCTCACATAAAATTGAATGGTCCTGAAAGATCTCGAATCCTTAACGGTAAAAGCCTGCAAGTTATGTCTTTTACTTGAATAGTCTCCTTCATCGAACACAAATTCTTCCAGTTGATGATTCACCCCAACACGTGCTTTTTTAAATATAGCAATTTGATATAACACTAGAAGAAAGAGCGCGCTCTTCTTCTTTTTTGATAAAGAAGCAACTAATTTCATCTGCAGAGAAAATGTTTTGGTTGGCGAATTGAAGAAAAAAATGCGATAACGAGCCATGAGGCAGGTGGTTATAAAAACCGTCGTCTGAAGAGGAGGTAAGTCGACGACTCGTTTGTAGGAAGGAAGAATCATAGGTCAAAGACCTTGATACTAAGGGCAGAGACCTCGATATGTACTGCCATTTTCTCTATTTGAAATATCCCTTCAAAATTAAATAACCACAAGAGAAAAAATACGGATTGCTTCAAAAACAGATAGACATACTTCTTCAAACATTTCACAAGATTATCGTTTAGGCAATTTCAATAATTCTAAAACCTTCGATTGAGCATAAATTCCGAAAGGTCGCAAGAGATTGCCTAAAGGCTTGACACGAAAAATGCACTGCGAAAGTATTATAAATTGCAGATAATAAAGTTACTGAAGATCGTAAAATTAGTGTCAATTGAGAGGTGTGTAAGATATGTTATTGCAAAGCTTCACACTTTGAGAATATCTTGAATCACAAATCTTATTTAAACTGTTCTTACAGGATAAGATTAATCGTATGCAGCTTTCGTCATTATTTCGTAATTGGCAAAAGGTATTTCAAAGGTAAATAAAATGTGCTATAATCAAAAGAAAATGCGCAAAGCGAGTGTAATAATTGTGGAAGCGGTAAGCGGTAAAAGTCCTCGGATAACCTAGTAATAGTTGGTTCTGCACCTCAAGTCATCGATCCGCTTGAGGGGCGAATAACCCGACTCGGTTCTGTAAAAATTCTTGGGAGAAGGCATTCTAACGACTTTTCACACGAAGAAAATGAAATCCTAACAAGTTCATCAAGTTATTTTTATAAAAGTCTATAAAAAATCCACTTTTATGTTTTTTAAATATTCCTCTTTATTTTCCTCCTAAGGAGAGCACATTATTTTCAAAATTCCGAGGATGCATCATTGCATCATCCCCTTTGAAGAAGGGTCACCCTTGAGAAGCCCTTGGATCCGTGAAGAGGGTTTTTTCCCCCCAAGAATGTTTCTCCGTTAGAGACAATGACGAATCTAATTCGATCGTTTTTCTTTGTTCGACTTCTAAAGAGAAGCCATCTTGTTTCGGGTTGATTTCGCCCAGTTCTTTATCTCTAAAATGGCAACAGGTGTGAGAGACTGCCTGTACTAACCCCAAAAAGTGTGCTCCATTAGTCTCGCGATATTAAATTCTCTTCTACATTTGACCTTGGAAATATTTGCCACGCACATCAGATGTAAAAATATCTCATTTACGTTTAGCTCCCGAGTGACTTATAATAAAGAAGGGAGGAACAACAATAATAATCATAAAACATGCTCGAACGGTAGCGAAAGATGAAAGTTTTATTTCGAAGTTCTAGACCTTGAAAATTCGTAACACATTGACGTCAATTCTTTGAATACATGATATGTGATTCTTTTTCTGCTACTTGACCAAGTAAATTCATATTTTTGCATAAGAGAACATAGAAGTGCATCAAGTTGCAAGGCCATGGTCAGAATCGTGATGAAGGTTCTCGGATTTGTTGATTCAACGAGGGACTTTAATGGAGATGCATAAAAGCTTTATATACCAGTTTGAAGGTGTCAAATGCAAGTATCCATAGCAACGAGCGGTCTATGAATCAATAATTTGCAGTAGTGAATGCAAGTGAATACTCTTGTGACATTGTCCGCTTTGTTCGCGGTTCTCAGAAGTTGAAGGTTGGAAGCCACGTGATTCGAGCTAGAATATCTAATCAATTCTTTTCTGCGTAATCCAAAGCGAATATTACATTTTAATGACTTTAAAAGATATATATTTTTGTCAATTACTTCCCTTGAGCATTAATTAAGTGCGATAAACATTTAACGAATTTCTTTGGTGGAATTTGCCGTTTTTACACTCAAACAATATAAGCATTGAATAAGAGTCGAACAGGCTTGGACAATGTGCTGGTTCTATGTAGAGTCCATGGCTCTGCCCTTCGATTCGCATTCAAGGTCTACGAAGAGGGTGCAGTGAACGCTTTGAGCCATCGGGGTAACCATGACGACCGCCAGTAAACTACCCTTGCAACGCCCACGAAAACTGCGCCTAGCTTCCAACCCTAGGAACGATATTTCTGCACCGAGTCATATGAAACGTTAGCCTAGATTTCGGGGAGATCAGTGAGTCATTTTTCAAAACGAGGGTGGAAACTGGGTGTAAATTTTATTCTCGCAAAATCGATAAGTCATGCTCCATAAGATCCCCATAACGCAACGGTGTTCTCAAGAATTTTCTGCAATATTTGTGTAAACAATTGAGTTATAAATTCAAGTCATTCAAAAGTCAATCACTCTCTTAATTTGAACCAGCGGAATTTCGCTGATTCAAATTTAGAGAGTTATAGACTGCGAACAACGATGTTTACGAGATTTTAGAGAAATTTCATTATATCATCTTTTTTAGAGCGTAATTTTAAAAGGATTTTTTAGGATTTTAAAAAGATTTCGCATCAATTTAAGTAATTTCAAGATGTTTCATGGAATTTTAAAGGAATTCATAAAATTCCAAGGAATTTTAAGAGAACTCAAAAGATTTTAAGTGATCTTTAAAAGATTTTATGTAATTTGTAAGGATTTCATGGAATTTAATGATATTTCTAATACATTCAACGTATTTTAAAGGATGAAAAGGTATTTTAGAGATGTTTTCAAACATTAAGCGATTTCGAAGGTTTTTCGTTAAATAAGTGATATAAAAAAGTTTCAGAGACTGATTATTTCTGATTAAGCTTTTTTTCCCAAAGATATGCATCACAATAATTTGTACTCATCAGAGAAGTGGGAGGAGTTGTAGAAATTAGTTACGCTCGTTAGGGACGACGTTCGCACATTCTTATAAAGCTTCCACTTATTTTGAATGTTCTTTTTCTAGAGGAAGTGCTCCTAAAAGCTTCCTTTATAAAAAATATAACTTAGTATAAAGTGCTCGAAATTTGTAGTTTCCCGTTTTTAGAGAGATTCGAAAAGAGTATCATAACAAAATAAACTTACTTTACCTGAAAGTAAAAATCGTAGTATAATTTTCTGAATGAAGCATATAAAATACTTGAAAGGATAAGTGGTAAAGCCCTAAATGTTGTCAGACTTCGGAAAATTGGCACTTATCGCCGAATAGGTTGACACGCCTATTATATAGGAAACATTTTCCATCATGGATATATATGGGTGATGGTTGCGCGGGACAAGGTCATCGTTACCTTGGAAACGATCACGACACGTGCTTCGAAAATCTCGTGAACTTCGTTGAACGAAACTCGCCTTGAACTCTCGCATCCCCGGGATTCGAGGTTACTGTCACGGTCGCAAATTTATACAAATTTATTTTCTAGAAACACATTCAACAATGACACGAGCATCCAAAGATGATTGTCTTTTACATACATAACATACGTCAAGAACATCAAGAACATTTTTCGCACGTGCGTGCACATCATCTCTCCAAAGACAAACAAGTGTTCGAATAAAACAATACAAAACGTAATTTACAATTTACCCAAGAGTAAACATTTCCTCGATTCAATTTTCAATGTGAAAAGCGAGCTGAAAAGTATCAAAAACTGATTCCGAAGTGTTAACTGTTGGAAGGAACGTGCCAACGCGACTTACAAAAGAAGTCACAAATCATTATTGAAAAGTATCGGAGAACACCCCGAAATTGGAAATGCTGAGGGTTGTTTCTGATTATAGGATGAGATAAAAAAAACGTGTTCCATTTGGCATAAGATAGCGACATCGTAATTTAGGGCAGAAGTTGGTTGTCAATTGTAGAAATCGATTCGCGATATTGAGAAGGGTATAGAACCCGGAAGCGGGCCACCGGGTTCACAGGGCGAAGCGAGAGTATATAATATATATCAGGATCCCTTCTCTCTCTATCTCTCTCTCACACACTCTCTCGCCCACATAGCCGAACCCCCACCTCCTCAAAGCTACCCCGGAGACCTTCACCGCGTTTAGCCTTCACCGAGCTCGCTGAATTCCGGGCTTTGGTGTAACTATATATATATATATATATATATATAGTATAAACCTAGGGATCTCTACTGGCAAACTGGTAGAAGGGACGAGTTAGTGCTGAAATATTGGCCCTTTTACAGAATATTCACCAACATTATCACTGAATACAAATACATCCACCGAATGTGTGAATTTCGAAGGGCGAGATACTTACTTCCTTCCCAGACTTACTGCCAGTCCCAATTAGTATCAAATATATTTCCTTAATAATAATTTGAACATTCAAAACTTCTGGCGTATAGGACCTTGAAAAAATGGAATTTCAAGGAATAAAATTGGATTCTTAATAATTTTAAGAGATTTCAAGATAGAATTCTATTCGTATAATTTTATTTGTGTATTAGATTGTCGTAGCTTGTTCGACTTCAGGGAAAATGGAGCTAATCATTTGCGATTCAGTGACCCTTGGATGTAGGAATTGAGTTAGCGTGACTCACTTTGAGGCTCTATAGATCTTGACTCCACCTTGACAATTCTTCTTCCACGTTTTCCCAATAGGATGTAATGATTTGTCACGAGGGCGCACTTCCTGAAAAGTGGAAAGGCGCCCTTTTCCGTCGCATATCGACCGTTCTTCCCCTTGCCCTTCGCTCTACATTCAAAGGTCCTCCCCGAAGGTCAAATTCCTCAAATGATTCCATCTCGAATCGAGCAGCCGCTAAATTGCAAATCCTCTATCCCCAAAATCAATAATTCACATATTTTTCCTTTCGACTTAATACAAATTCTTTCTCCTTTGACATGAATTAATTGAATCATAGATAATCCAATTTCCTTCGAAATAATACCTCACTTTATTTTAGAACCCTGAACCTAAATCTGGTTTACCTTCAAAAAACTTCTATTGGATGTCTAAAAACATACATCTGGATGATAAAAGTTATGATTAAAACTTTATACTTTTCAAATAAAATCAATTGACGAAAAAGAAATCAGATAAACGAAAATAAATCAAGCAAATGGTTTCTTGTGGAAGTTTCTTGACGTTTTTTCGGAATCATAAGTCATGTGAAACTACTGGAACAAGTTTTTCCGCCTACGTCGGTGTGGTGAGACTCATGGGACCTTATATTAAACTTATGGTCGCGTCCCTAACCTAGACAAGCTTCAGAGTGCCTGGCATGCTGAGACTCTGTAATCCCCTCTTGCATATTATGTCCGCATCCAGTGCTGTCACGAGATGATAGTATTACATTGCATTACTAAAGGCGCATCTGTTTGAGTGCAGTAGTGCCACAATATAGCGATGATGGCGTTTGCACACGAGCTGCACGTAGGCCAGCTTGTAAGTATATAAATGCATGGGGTGGACGCCCGGTCAGTAACCCTTGCACGAAGAGAAGCTCCAGTCATGTTGCTACAGAAACGGTCAAAGGGTTGAGGGAATGGTTAACGATAAAGCGATAAACAATCGCAATTTCGCAGATGGAGGGGTGCTTAATTAAGATTTCGAATGTTGATTAATTAGAAGGAAATTGTGGAGTTTAGAGCGAAGGAAAGTGGAGAAGAGGGTTTTGGTGAAGGTTGATATAAAAAATTGAAAGAGAGGTACTGATTTTCATGCAGGATCCGATCCTGACCATTGCTCCCACCATAGCCTGCCATTATTATTCATGGTGTTATTCTACTCGCGTAATGCTTGTGGTTGAAGAACCACAACGCTGAGAAGATACATAATTTTTACACAGCCGTGGAAAGCACCTTTAGTTATCCTTCCTTTATTGTTTAACCAATTCTCTTCACATAAGAAACTCAAAGTTAATTCATAGGTACAACTTTTAGAAGCAAATTTACATGGTTAAAGCATTTCTTCTTTACAAGAACATCTTATTTGTTCAACTTATTCTTATTGTCAGTAATTTCAAGAGATTTTGTGGAATTTCTGAGAATTGTAAAGATTTTAAAGAATTTTCGGGGAATTTAAGAATTTAGATATAAAAAGAATGTTTATAACAATCAATAAGTTACATGTGTTCTAACAATTCTTTTTCTTTCTTTTCCAGGTGAGTAATGCCAAATGGTTTCCATCCGACATCCTTGTGAGTAAAAATACTTATGTTAGTCAAGCGTTTTAAATGTGGAACAGCAACCTGTTGGATTGTTTATAATTTGTAATGCATTCGTTGGGAAAACACCCGCGAGATGTCAGAAAAGGGTCAAAATTCGCTGTCGGTTAAGTCGTAAACTTCCTCGCGTGAATGTAACTCGGTCTGACTAGTACTGCCACCTACTACTTACCGAAAGCCTGACTTCATGACTGACTCGGTACAGAAGTTACCTACTGAGAACTCAATCGTTGCGGTTCGATTCCATGTTGAATCTAACTTTTTCTCTATAAAACATAAAATAACTTGTTATCTCATTCAAAACAGTTTTATTTTGTAAGTTATGCATTTATAACTTTTGTAAGTTATTTTTAAACTTATATGATAACGTCTCTATCTACTCCACGAAAGTTTGCGTTTAATGATCCGTAGCAAATTGCCTCGCACATTTTGACTAGGATCATTAATAAAACTCTCTCGTTAAATTTTGCAAATTAGATTTAAATCAAATTAGAATCTTCCGGTTTGACGCAAGCAATTCCTGAGGCGAAATAAATTGGTCTGGAAACCTCAGGATCGTAATGAAATGCATTCTCGCAAATCACATAGCATTGTTGATTGAAGGAGAGGGAAAGTCGACAGAATAAGTATCCTTATTGTAAAACCTGGTACGTAATATTGCTACGAATTATGTGGTAACAACTTCGGGTGACCTACGAGTCTTGTAGTCAGGTAGTTTCGCTTTCTTTTGGCGACTTTTACATTCCATGGTCTCTATCATCAACGACTTTAATGTGAAAGTGATTTCGGAGCAATACACTTTTCACTTTTAGCTGTGGATTGAAAACTCAAATCCAGGGCAACGAAAAGTTTCCTAAAACTGTATGATTTTATTTTATTACATATTTTATATATTTATATATATATTATATAGAAATCTTAACTCCTCTCTTACAAAATTTGAATAAAGGATGAACATTTCATATCTGCATCGAACTTTTCGCAGTGTTCTTACCAATGTTTCAAATTAGGAATAATTCAGATTAGAAATAATTCAAATTTGGAACAAAAGAATAATGGTTTTCAAATCCACGTGTTAGTAAGAAAGCATCGCGACTAGTGGTGACTCGAGCGGCCGTAAGAGGAACCAACAATGTCTCATCGGCTTTTGCATGTAACTATCCGTGTATGAAATGCGTGTGCGCGACTAACGCACACCATGAAAGCAAAGTTCAGTCACTTCGTAACCTCCTTTCAATCGAAACTATTACACACTAGCCAGTGACTCTCAGTTCAGCTTTTTACTTTCGTTTGAGGGAGTCAACTTTCCCATCCAATGAAATTGCGAGTAAGGCTTGTTTGTAAACAATGGTACATGTATCAGTACGTCCACTTAGCTTTCGAAAATTCGCGTATTTCCTATTATTCCTTCATTATCTTTCCCCCAACTTTCATTTGATTTGCAACAGTCATTTTAGTTTCCACTCTCAACTTCACAGATCTAGTAAAAATATAATAATTACAATAATACAATCTAATACTTACAATCTAATAATTACAATCTTATAATTACAATCTAATAACTTCATTTATATAATGAGCAACACTCGTAATGCCGTAATTCGTTAATTATGCAACATTGTTCCCAACTATTCGTCATAAAGTCAGAGGTCATCATGCGGCTGATCCAATCAGCAAAGTTTCCAATACTTAATTGTTAACTTCATTAACGCTTTGTTTAGAATACTATCAGAGAGATAGAGCTGCAATTTCTTAAGGAAATTGGAATCGGAAACAAGAGTTCATTTAACCGCGCATTTATCTTGCATAAGTGGAAACATGTAGATAATGGCAGGGCATATTAACATGAATTCAAGCATGAATTTCGAGTAATTTGGGACAAAGTCTAGTTTCTCACATGACGCTCTTCTTTGTCAAGTATCGACAATCGGTATCGAATGGAACAGGTTTCGAATCATTCGAGAGTGGTCACTCTCTCGCGGGATCTGTGCGCCAAGAAAGTAAAAGTAGCGTATGGCGATTTACGCACCGGTACGTCAGCAAACATTTACGTGGAAACACTTACACCAGTGCAGATTGTTCCGAATGTCCTCGAACGGTCGCTGCACCGCTCGAGGAGTGACTCGGCCGACATTGAGCAACCGGTTCGATGTTAACTGTAGTTTAGTTTCGCTTCTTCACCTTCCAGAAAATTAAAATTGCATAAAAGCGACCCCTTTCTACCAAAACCTCGGAAAGACTCCTTAGCATTAATACAAGAACTCCTGATCAAAAAAGTCTTCCAAGTTTCCTCTCCTGTGTTTATATTTATATATATATATATATATAGTATATGTATATATAAATTAAAGATTGAGAACTTCCGGTTGGTGAACCCGGGTTTGTAATAGAATTTTGTTTTCGATTTTCCGGAGCGATGATGCAAGAAAGATGTATTTCGTAGTAGCTTGTTTCCAGAAGGTCCCTGGACACGTTGTTCTCAATCGGATGCACGAAGGGAGCTTAGTCGGTCGTTGCGTTGAGCAAGCGAGCGAGCTGCAGTTACCTCGATAGCGAGTGTTGAACCCACGAGAATCTAGGCCGTCACACGGACACACATAAACTCACATCTAGGCGAATTGTACTCACACGCACAAACTGAGCTAGTGTTGAATTCATAGGGAAGGTTGTAAACTCGTACAAGTATCTATTCGTTAGAACGTCTCTCCTCTCTGGATTAGTGTGCGTTTAGATATGTGTGCATTTTAATTTGTGTGCATAATTGTAAACTCTCGTCGGTGTGAATTTGTGTATGACCGATATCGTCAGTATCATTCTTATTGATTTTCATGTGACGCGTTTATTCTAGGATCGACAATGCCAAATGCTCGAACGGGAAACGGGTTGCTGGCTTCACAGCAACAGGGGAAATAGGGTGATTTCTTTTTCACGAAAATAGGAGAATATTATAAGATGACAAGTCATTTCAAATACAATTAATATACGTATATTGAATTCAATTTCAAACGCTTTATGTGGGAAGAAACTTAAATTTTTAACCAAAAAGATCAATTTTCAACTGAATAGTTGAACTTTCCAGATTTACGGCCCAGTAATCAAAGTTGGAACGAAAAGTAGGCTTAGTTAATGATCCTACCGCTAGGTGGCTATCCACGAGATTTCTCGCAAGTGGTGCTGCATTCTTGCTAATAAACTCCTCAAACTTTTTTTCATTCGAGTTTGCGACAGAGAAGTAGGAAAATAAATGGAAATGACAAAGATCCTTCTTAAGGCCATGTAATACTTGCCCGATCCGATTATTGAGATATCAAATTGAAATTTTTTGAAATTGAAGCTAAAGCACTAAGGTATGTTTATCTGGTCTTAAATATTTTCAATTTGATATCTCAATAAATGTAGACGTAGCATTGTAGACAAAAAAATGTCGGTAAGGTAGGGATCGGGTAAGTCTTACATGGCCTTAATGGCAGCACTCGTCCTCGTTCGAGAGAGTTTACACTCGAGAGGATAAATCCGCGCCTACATTGATTTCGTAAAAGTGGGAGGTGGAAAGAGGGTGGAAGCTGGATGGGGATGACAAGTGGGGGTAGCTCAGTGGTGGAAAACTGGTGCGAGGATGGAGGGGGTTTGGTAGCCCGGACGACTCCTGACTCTGGGTTCGTCGTCCTTCGACGTGAGGGCGAACCAGGCAACCCCCATTTCATTCCTTCCACCCTCTCATCCCTCTTCTTCGACCTATTTAGAACGCAGAGATATTTGTGTCGGGTAAAAGTTAAAACTTGGCACGTTAATTAAAAACGGTAATTTACAAGCTTCTTCCTTTCGCTGTAAATTGAAAACTGGTCATATCATTCATCTCTCCATTCATTTCTTTCTTTATTATGAATTAACTTAAGAATTGGATTTTTTTAAATTCTGGATGAGATTTATTTTCGCAGGAATGATAAATGATAAATGAAATCAAAAACATGAGCATATGGTGGGATGATGAATATGATGATGGCGTATTAATGTTGATAATAATACTTGGCGTGGGCTGATTAGGGCTAGGGGAAAACTCATTAAATTGACGTAGAGTGGAGCACCAAAGGGGAATATATAGTAGCTGACAGGAGGTCGTTGTTCGCTGACGTTAGTGGGACACTTTCGGCTTTAAGAGTCACTTCTAATAGTACGCAGGTTACATTACTCGCACACACATATATATGGATATAAATATAGATATATGCACACACACAGATAAAAATACTTGCGAGATCAGCAGACTCTTGCTAACTATAAAACCTCGTAACGATGACGTCTGTGAATAGTGAACACTGTAAGAGACTCTGCAATGGGGAATGTCTCGATGATACTTTCATTTTTCAACGGACTTCACGCTTTAATCCCCACATTGGTGAAATTAAGATACTTACGCACGTGCAAGCCTTCGAAGATTCTTTTATCGCTATGGATAATTATATAACGACCAAAGACAAGAAAGATTCTCCCAGTTTTTAGATTTTGTAATCTTAATGCTGGAAATTTGTATATTATATTTTCTATTGCTATTTATACCTTGAGCTATTGCAGTCTATTCATTTTTGTTGAATCCATTGAGGAAAGTTGAAAAGGATGTTGAAGATGTGACATAATGAGGTAAATAGAAGCAAACAGAATAAAAAGGTGCGATGATCGAATGGACGTTTGCATATGAATAAAAGATACTGCTTCGGAAATGAAACCAAGGTTGTGAATTGTTGTTGGGTTCAAGGCTTAACCCAAATTTTGATAAATCGACTGGAGACTTAATTATTTACATTCTTCCTTTATTATTTTTGAACCTGATGCTTGTTTATCTGTAGTAAACTTATATTCTTGCATAAAGAAAAAAGAAAGATTGTTTGAAAATATGGCTTAAAGTAAAGACCCCGCTTTTGCAAATAAACCCAACCCACATCAGAAAAGCAGATGACTCGCCCCGATGATTTTTTTCAGTAGGGAGCTATGTGGAAACCACATACAGGGTCGTAAGGGGACTCGAAGTCAAATATTTGCCAACTGCACGGCTGATTCAAGGCTAAGATATGCATGTTCTCTCAACACGTCATTTTAACATCCTTTCTCTCCCACAAATAACTATTTTCTTTACTTACACCTTTCATACAAAGAAGGTTCGGAGGAAGGTTTCTTAGCATCGCTTAAAAGATACATTTTTACATTCTACATTGAGCCCTGAAACTATACATGTACGGTTTCAGGCTCGATGACGGTTTCTAATCTTTATTGACAGCTTTGAAGATGATTAATTGACTTTCCTGAAAAGTGGCCTACTTTAGGCGCGAATGCAAAGAGCAAATAATATGATTCGGTCTCTAATGTTCTACCTCGCCTCCATCGATATATAACTCCAAGCTATGCAATAAACTCGCTCTTTGTTGCTTGATGAATAACACTTCATATTCACATATTCGCCAGTTTACGACAGAATTGAACAGTTTCAGAATGACAAAAGGAAAGAAGACTTTTCTTGAAAAATGTTGGAAACGATATTTATTCCGAAAGGGAAATTCTTAATTCCCATGGTGAATTTCGCCCGGGGCGGATACACATCGTGGCTATGAGAACATTGCGTTTACTTTTACTTTGGATGGCGAGAGTACCACCCGTCCTACATTCGACCATACTACACCATGCCAAAGAAATAAGAAACATATCTCTGCATTAGCGCTCGAAAGCTCAAGGATACATCGCCCACGAGCGAGCATTTCATTATAATCACGATGTATCTTGCGAAATTCATTAGTGTTGGATGCAGGCCCAGCCTGGCCTGATAGGGGGTCTATCTCGTTCTATTAGGTGGCAATAATTGAAACATTGCTACACTCAATAACCAATAGAGCTTAAGATTTTAGGCTTCGCAAGAATGGAATATAAACAGGCCATGCGGCTCACTTATCTTGCTCGCATTACTTCATGATCGATCTATAACTCTATATAGCAAGTCGTAGTTTGGGTCGAGTCATGAAACATGAAGATTGCGTTACACATCACTTTGTCGTGTCACTGAACTCGACACGCGGTTCTAATCGATTGTTGCGTATGTTCTCGCACTCGAGAGCCGCTGATCATTCACGGAATTTCAATTTACATCGTTAAGTTTACATAAGTCATGCAAATCAAAGAGTAATATATACCTATACCCCAATCGTGAAAAGAAGAGGTGCTGATTAGATACAAGGCTCTTCTTAGTTTATTGATGTCATGAGAAATAGAAAGTGTGAAAGTGGAGAAGGATTTTTCTCACACTGGGACGAAAACTCGCACGATCCATTGCAATAAAGCTGATAACAACGGCAAGAAGAGACACAAAGAGTAGCATTAAGAAGGTAGACTTGTTTCGCAAGTGCACGGAATCAATTTATGTCTGCCTACGGGCAACATTCGCGTAATTTAGATAGTTGAATGTATTGCACTTACGTCGGGTGCAATTTGCATAGACACGCCAGCCAACAATGTTTCAGAATAACTTACTCTGCAAACTCAACTGGAATTTTTCTTTGGCACAAATGTCAGATTGACTTGGTGCAAAAGTCGATGGGATATTTGATACTACGCGAAAGTCAACGTTGGCATGGATATATAAATATACGGTGTGCATAACGCCTGATTATCCCTCGTGAACAAGTAACGATGATAATTGCAAGTTTTCGAGCGAAAAATAACTAAGTGCATATAATCGAGCAATATTATTGCCAGAGACAAGAACATTTTCATTTCAAGTGGCGTTATATGCACTCGTGTTAGATTTGTAGAGGGAGAGAGATATTTTCGCATTGGAGTATCTGCGAAAAAGAAATATTACCTCAATGGGAACGCCGACTCGACATGAGAGGTCGTTGAACTCTCTGGCGCAACGAAACTAGAAACTTTCAAATTTGCACGTCATAGAACCAATTAAATGACCGGGCCGTAAAATTTAACGAACCTATGTGGAAAATTACGGCCAAGTCACCAGAGATTTATGGCTCGCTTATGTAACGATGAGAATTCATGTGCTGCAAAACAAATAGAGTTGTTCATCCTAATGGCGTCGATGTCTATTTTCTGCTGATGATGATTTTCTTTTCTGATGATTCGTCTTTGATTAATTATTAATGTAAATTTTTATGAGCACACCAACGTAGTTTTCGGTTGTATAACGGTTAACATGAAACGATTACAATATTACATCTTAACCAAGTCAAGGGCTCCGGAGAAATCTGGGACTTCTAGGTGAATGACCGATTTATGTAATTAAGGCTACTCCTCTCTTAAAATCATGTATTCTCCTCGCAGAAGAGAACAATAACGCTAAGCGATAAACAAAACCCACAGATGTGTATAATTGAGCATGAATTGAAAGAAAGGCCATTGTTATTGGTGATGCAGTTACTCAAGGTCATTATGCTTTCGATTTATTCGATTCCCATACCAACTGGAGAGACGTTGATTGAAAGTTTGGATTTAAAAGATGTTTATCTTTTAAATGCTCGTAAAGGAGCAAACGATCAAATGAACAGTGATAGTATCAAGAGTACTGAAAAATAAGAACAGATTAAAATGGACAGCAAGGTTAATTGAAGTGAATATTCTCGAGGCAGTGAACGGAGATGTGTAATTAGTTGCAAATGATAGTTACGATTCACAAAGGAGCTCAATGAAATCCCACACGTTCGCGAAATCATCGCCTGGTCTATCGCAAGGCCTTTCGTGAGGTCGACTCCGCCTGAGTTCGTTCTGGAATGGAGTTCCCTACGGAAAGTAAGAATGGTTGATGGCGTTCTCATGACGAAATGATGACGCATCCACACTAGTTTACAATGCACTCTTCCAACGCATATTACAGTAAACCAGTTAGTTACTCTTTCAATTGAGTCACAACCTCTTCAAACCTAGTCACTTATCCATGCATTGCACGGAGATAAACATTAATTGCAAAGCTGCAGAGCTCATCATATAAACCTTGCGTTAAACTGAATTAAAAGCACGGCTTTTACTCGTCCTATTTCTAATGCAAGTGCAGCTGCCAGAGTTAAATCAATGTCGAAGTTTGGACTTTGACAGCACATGTGGAATGCTTCCAGTTGAGTTTCTGATCCTCGTAAGAAAATCATCAATTGCCGCCAGACAGGTAAAACCTGGAAGTCATGAAAAATTTAGGGAATGAAATACAATGATTGCAAAAGCCTGCTGTTAAAGCTAGCGTCAGAATTTTCCTATAAACAAGTGAATTGGTATAAAATGGTTGCCCTGGAAAACAAATCTGTCTAGATAAGTGCGGCCCTGTTGACAAAAGTTGTTTCCTTGCATAAAATCCTTCTCTCATGAACCTCTCTTGGAACTGTGGACCTTTTCTCCTTCTCGATATGAGCGCCCTGGTTTTCGAAGGCCGCGCGGCCGACGAACCATCGAGGACGGGGTGAGCTACTCGATCCACCTTCTGACTCGCGTCCTTAGGGTGTGTTCACACCTATTATATTGCACCCACGCATCCTTTAACCGACACTCGTCAATAATAATTTATTCGCGGTCGACCTCCTTTGATCACACTATTCGTGCAAGGATAGTCGATTTTTCCTTCGATCTCAATGCAAGTATCATTATTCCTATTCCTTCATCATCATGTTCTCATAAAACTATTCTTGCTGGTTTTCATATATTATTTCAAAATCGATTAACAATAGTGGAAAAATTAATTTAATTCATAGTAGGCATGTATTTTTTGCTTGGAGAAAATGCTTTTGTGAGGTACATGATCTAATTTAGAAAAATGAATTGTCATGAGAGAATATGGAAGTGAAGTCGAGAAAGATTGTAAAATTGTAATGAAATGCAGGGACGTCTCGCTGTTATTTGAATTGTCGGGCCCTACATCTCGCTCATATAATGAATGTCCAACCCTCTCGTTGCAAAGAGACAGAGGCGGCCTCAATTCAGAAGGCCGCACGGCCGATGAACCTCTCGCCTTCGTCTTTGCGGACTTTAAGCTGCATTCACAACAATAACAAACTCATGTCACACTTGCGATACCGACTATCGATTCTTACCATATCTCGCGATTACTTCTCCGCATGAAACGTGTAATCTGCGATTAGAACTCGCTGCAATTGACGGAAGGAACAAAAAATAACTTTTCAAGATGTAAGTGCCGTTATCACTTAAAATCTTTTAAATCTATCTTTGAAATGTTGATATTTGTGAAATTTTGTAAAATTTCTTGACTTCCTTTTAAATTCCCAGAATCTCTTGAAATTTTTGAAAAAATCGTTTAAAATTCTTTAATATCATTTAAAGTCCCTTGAAATACTTAAGAAAATTGTTAAATCTATTCTAAAAAAATCATTGAGTCGAAGTCGAAATATCGTAACGCCTATTCCGCATTCCTGATTCGTCATGTAAGTATCGATAGTGATTTTCGACAATCGATACTTGCCGAATCGTAACTTCCGCGTAAATTAAATTTGAAAGTTTGAACTTGAAATTTGAATTTGGTTTAGTTAATAATCATTTTGTCACGAGTCTAAACTCGAACTACATTGAAAATCTAGGAATTTTAAGGGAATTTTATGGAATATTTAGAGATTTCATGAAAGATAATGGGATTCTAAATGCTATCGCAGAATTTTAAAGAATTTCAAGAAGTTTCTGAGAAGTTTTAGAATTTTTCATGACTCTGATTAGATTTCAATCGTACTTCAAGGTACTTTTATAATTTTAAAATATGTATGTTGTGGGATTTAAAT